>BOPN01006235.1:52629-55129 GCA_017312705.2 Penaeus japonicus
TAGATAGATAGATAGATAGATAGATATAGATATATATAAATATATATATATATGTACATATATATATATATATATATATATATATATATATATATATATATATATATATATATATATATATGTATGTATATATATATATATATATATATATATATATATATATATATATTTATTTATATATATATATATATGTATATATATATATATATATATATATATATATATATATATATATATATATATATATATATTTATATGTATATACATACATATATATATATATATATATATATATATATATATATATATATAAACATTAGGACACTAAAAGGCACAAATAACACAAGAGAAAGAAGGAAGATACACAAATAAAAAACACAAAAGAATTATACGCAACCCCTCCACCCCCCCCCCCCACACAAAAAAAAAAAAGAGAAAAAGAAAGAAAGAAAAAAAAAAAAAAAGATAGATAAATGGATGAATAAACTTGGACTATCAAACCCAGAGAAAATATTCCCAGGGTACACTTAATCCCACCCACAAGGTCTTGCAAGAACTTACCTGTGCCTGATGCTTGCAAGATGCAAAAAAAAAAAAAAAAAAAAAGTTGTTTTAAAGCCTGGTTGAAATATAGCTTTTCGAACCCAGGTTTAAGATTGAGGGGGAAGGGGGAGGGAAGGGGGGGGGAGGAAGGTGTTCAACATGCAAAGCGAGGAAGCTCTTCAAGCAGTAGTTAGGGAAGTGGGGGGGTGGGGGGTGGGTGGGAGGGGGTTATGGTGGAGGTGGTGTTTGCAGAATGAGGTTGTTGTTTATTTATTTATTTATTTCGAGACAGATGATCGAGAAGATGAATAAGTTTATAGAAATTGGAAAGAGTGAGGGACAGATAGAAAGGTCTCTTTCTCTCTCTCTCTCTATCTATCTATCTATTTTTGTTCATCTATCTAACTATATATCAACCTATCTCCTTTTTACCTTCTCTCTCTCCGTAGTTCACACATAGAAAGGTCTCTTTCAATCTCTCTCTCTCTCTCTCTCTCTCTCTCTCTCTCTCTCTCTCTCTCTCTCTCTCTCTCTCTCTCTCTCTCTCTCTCTCTCTCTCTCTCTCTCTCTCTCTCTCTCTCTCTCTCTCTCTCTCTCTCTCTCTCTCTCTCTCTCTCTCTCTCTCTCTCTCTCTCTCTTACCAACTATTTCCCTCTTTTTCTTCTTTACCTTGCCTCGGCCTGCAATCACGGCTCGGTGTCTCTCTTTTTCTTAATTTATTTCTCCACCTTCTTCTTCTTCTCCCTTTCTTTATTTTCCCACTCCATCATTCAGCTCTACCTCCCTCTATCCCCCTTTTCCCTCCCTCTCTTTTTCCTTTTCTTTCTTTTCTCACTTCATCCTTCCCTTTCCTCCTTTTCTTTATCTTTCCCGTTCCTTTTCCTCTCCCTTTTTCTTTCTTTCCCTTCCCTCTCTTCTTACTACACTAAATTACTACAATAAATAAAATCCCTGTATCTCCTTCCTCCCTTCCTCTTTCTCTCCCTTTCTCTCTCTCCTTCCTCCTCCTCCCTCCACACTTTATCTTTATCTCCCTTTCTCCATCTTCTCACTTAATCCCTCCCCTTTCCTCCCTTCCTCTTCTTCTCCCTGTCCCCCTCTTCTTATTCCATGCCTCCCCCATCCCTCACTCCCCCCCTCCCCCTTCCTCACTCTATCTGCCTTCTCCCATCCCCTCTACTTTCACTCCATCCCTCCCTTTCCCCCTTTCTCTCTCTCCTTTTCTCCCATTTCTCACTCTTTCACTTTTTCCCCTTCCATCCTTTATCTCCCTTTCTCCTTCTTCTCATTCAATCCCTCCCCCTCCCTCCCCTTCTCCCTCTTCTCATTCCATCCCATCTCATTTCCCCCTCTTCTCTCTTCCATCTCCCTCTCCC
Organism: Penaeus japonicus; assembly: GCA_017312705.2. Lineage (NCBI taxonomy): Eukaryota > Metazoa > Arthropoda > Malacostraca > Decapoda > Penaeidae > Penaeus > Penaeus japonicus. Next base: position 54,549 of record BOPN01006235.1, read on the forward strand.
TTTCACTCTCTGATCACGCCATTCCTTCTCCTTCCCTCCCTTTCTCTTTCTCCCCCTTACTCTCTCTTCTCACTCCATCCTTCCACCTTCATCCCTTTCTTCCTCTTCTCATTCTATACCCTCCGTCCCTCCATCCCCCCCAATACCCTCACTCCACCCCTCTCCCTCCCCCTTTCCCTCCCTCCATCCATCTCTCCCTCCCCCATTCCCTCACTCCACCCCTCTCTCCCTCCCCCCTTCCCTCACTCCACCCTTCTCTCCCTCCCCCATTCCCTCACTCCATCCCTCTCTCCCTCCCCCCTTCCCTCACTCCACCCCTCTCTCCCTCCCCCCTTCCCTCACTCCACCCCTCTCTCCCTCCCCCCTTCCCTCACTCGACCCCTCTCTCCCTCCCTCCCTTCCCTCACTCCACCCCTCTCTCCCTCCTCACTTCCCCCTTTCATCCCCCTCTCTCCCTCCCCCCTTCCCTCACTCAACCCCTCTCTCCCTCCCCCCTTCCCTCACTCCATCCCTCTCTCCCTCCCCCATTCCCTCACTCGACCCCTCTCTCCCTCCCCTTTTCCCTCACTCCACCCCTCCCC
>BOPN01006235.1:65129-67629 GCA_017312705.2 Penaeus japonicus
ATCATTAATATCATCATCATTATCATTATTGATATAAATATCATTATTGTTTTTATTATCCCTATAATTAGCATTATCATTATTATGTTAACTATTCTTATCATCATTGTTATCACTATCATCTGTAGTTATATTTTTTATCCTTATCATTGTTATCATTATTGTTATCATCGTTAATGCAGCCACTTGGGAGCAAGGTAGCCCAGCTGAGTGCCGGCCGCAAGGCAAGATAAATTTAATTTAAATTTAAAGTTAATGGTCTGAGAACCCACGCTGAACATAGTATGTGTGGAGGCTCCGCAAGTAGGATGCGAGAAGGAGGAAAAAAAACAATTTGGGGAAGATTTGGATGATGTTTGGATGAATATACCGGCTGAAGAGAATGTAGTTCTAGTAGGAGACTTCAATGGCCATATGAGAGTTGGTTGGTCACTGCAGGGTGAACAGGTAATTGATTTTGCAATAGCATACGGCTTGGCTACTTTGGATTCATCCTACAAAAAGCCTGAATACACAAGATATGAGAGTGACGGGCGTGAATCACAGATTAATTTGATATCATATAGAATGAGTTATGAATCAGAGTAAAAAAAGGGTCAAGAGAAAAAAAAAAAATTAAGCCTTTATATATTTGACATCGTCATGAATACTCTCGCCCAAGATGTAAACGAGGAAGCTTCTTGGACAACAATTTTCGTAGATGACATTGTGGTGGTGGCCAAGACGAAGGCTGAGTTGGAGAGGATATTAGCCAGATGGAGGAGGGCACTGGAAGGTAGAGGATTTAAGATCAATAGTGGAACACATGTGGTCTAACGAAAGAGGGGAATTCAGAGAAGTGGAGGTGAATGGTGAAACAATCAGGAGAGTGGAGGTCTTTAAATACCTAAAAGTTCTCACGTTACAGAATGCCCATGAAATGATCAAGGGACTGGAGGCCTTTAAATACCTAAAAATTCTCACGTTACATAATGCACAGGGAATGATCAAGGGACTAGAGGCCTTTAAATACCTAAAAGTTTTCCCGTTACAGAATATGGAGACCGATGTGGAAGTGAAGCACAAGATATAGTCGGTCTGGAACTGTTACAGGAAGGTGACCGGGGTTTTGTGTGATAAGAGCTTTAGTGGGAGACTGAAAGTTAAAGTAAAAAAAAAAAAGATAAAAAAAATATAATAAAAAAAATATATATATATATACATGTTGTTATTGATATACTCATCATTGTTGTTGTTATTACCTTCATCTTTCTCTTTCGAACAGCCGTGAGACCAGCCATGTTATATGGAACGGAAACTTGGGCAGGGAAGAGGGCAGAAGAGAGAAGAATGAATGTTCCGGAAATGAGAATGTTAAGATTATACAATGACAATGAAAGACCGGATTTGCAAGAAGATGATGCAAGAGAAGACACTACTCTGGTTCGGGTATGTGATGAGAAGTGATGAGGAGTTTGTAGGTAAAAGAGTAATAAACATGGACGTAGAAGGACGAAGAAGGAAGGGGCAGACCGAAATATAGATGGATGGACAGAGTAAGAGAAAATCTACAAGAATAAGGCATAAATGAGAATAATGCGCAAGATGGAGAGGACTAATGAGGGTTAGTGATCTCATATAGAAATAGGAATAGGCTACAGAAAATTATTATTATCATTATTATGATTTTTGTTATTATCATTGATATGATAATTGTTATTATTATTATTATCATCATCATTTTTTAACAATTAGTATCATTATGATCATTATTATTGTTATTATTAATGTTATGATCATTATCATTGTTATTATTAATATCATGATCATTATTATTATTATCATTATCATTAGGATTATAATTTTCATTGTCTTTACTCTTATCATAAATATCATCATCCTTATCATCATCATTTTCATTATTATCATTAGCATCATCTTTATCTTTATAGTCATCATCATTGTATATCATCATTACTATCATTGTTATTATCATTATCAATTTTCTTATTATTGTCAGTGTCACTATTGTCCCTATCATACTAATTGTTATTAGTAGAGATAATATCCCTGATCATATTATCCGTATTATCCTTATCATTCTCATCATGCCTCTATTCCCGTGATTGTCTATTTTACTATCTTTATTACCATCTCTCTCTCTCTCTCTCTCCATACATATGTATATGTCTATATATATATATATATATATATATATATATATATATATATGTATATATATATATATATATTTATATATATGTATATATATATACATATATATATATATATATATATGTATATATATATATATATATATATATATATATATATATATATATATATATATATATATACACACACACATCTCTCTCTCTCTCTCTCTCTCTCTATCTATCTATCTATCTATCTATCTATCTATCTATCTATCTATTTCACCCCCTCTAACTTTCCTTTTTCTCCCTATATTGTAGGTACTCTTCTCCTGTTATGTAGTCAGCAGGAGGAAGCGAAGCCGGAA
>BOPN01006236.1:0-2500 GCA_017312705.2 Penaeus japonicus
TATATATATGAAATGTAAAAAGTGCCATAAGCCTAAATGCGTCCAGTAGTATCGATAAATTAATAATAACCCTAGAAAAAGAAAAATGTATCTATGATCAACTTTAAATTATATTCAAGAATCTATATGATGTAACTAAATTTCTTCAAATTATTCACAATAGTGACATACTTTGGCTATTTTGGTTTACAAACAGATGGTTTTACAAGTGCTTAGGCAATAAGGAGTCAACTTGTAGTCCTACAATTGATCACCTATTTCCATAGTCATGTAATTTTGGTGGGATTTTTAAAAAATAATTCTACTTTCCTTAAAATCATTATTATGGTCATTATCATTATAACATCACTTACACCATTAACCCAATAACTCCAAGTGGTAAGACATATATGCCATGGCTTTGGTCAAGGCTTTAAGTGGCATGTATGTCATGCCATGCTTCAAACAACCTTGTCAATGGGTCGTGAAAAATCTATGCCATACAAGGATTGTATTTTCACTAGCTGATCACAATAATGATTATATAATCATACTTGCCATTTTGATTATTGACAAGGTTTAGTTGAAAACTGCAAATATAGAGGACACTAGAATACCTACTGTTCCTTAGTCATTCATGGTTTTGGTCCAAGAGGGTACTATGCTAGTTCCTTGACATGGCAATTGTGGATGCTTTCATGGTGCACAAGGCACTTAGAGACAAGATTCAGCTGGGGTGTGTTTCCCAATAAAACAAAGTACATAACAATAATAAATTATTTAACTTGTTGCATGGCAAGGGAAAAGGCTGAAAACTATACCTGGGTGTGGACCAGGTAACTAAACTTGTACTCACCACACACCTTAAGTTATCTGGATAATAGCAACAAAAAACGAAAATTCAAGGAATAGGGAAATCGGTAAGGTCTAGCTGGCCGATTGACTTCTTGATAATAAAACAAAACCAAATTGGATTTCCCAGTTTCAAACAGGCAAAATTAACGGAAAAAGGAAAACATATTACCAGGTGAGATGAAGGAAACGGCCATTACAGTCAAAGCTGTCGATAGTCTTCATATCCTCATCTGACAGAGCAAAGTCAAACACCTGAAATGTAAATGAAAGATATCAGCTTAAAAGTTTGGCCTGAGCAGAGAAAAATAATCATAACCTGTTGTGAAGATTGAGTTGTACTGTGGAAGGAGTTAAGTAGTAGTAGGCTGCAACAACCACAGTGTCTCCAAGAAACTTGTTTCATCATATCTGGTGCAACATCTTTAACTGCTCAACCCTGACACAAATTCATCAAGCTGGACTAAACTAAAAACACTCAAAAGGTACATTGTAAAAGAGTTACACTCTTCCTGAAGCTCTCAGAAAATAATAAAAATAAACAAGCTAATTTTATCTCTGCAAAATAAATAATGCTGATGAAATCAATTTATGCATGGTATGAATGGCATGAAGTGCCCAATAATATCATAACAGTGTCACATGAAATTTCTTCAATAACATGGAAAGTCCTATGCCCTGCTCCTCACCTCTTACACAAAGGAATAAATGGGCTAATCTGGCCCTGCTGAAACAAGTTTTGTTGAAATCAGTTCAAGAAAGGAATGAACTACTGGAATAAAGATTTATGTAGAACTGAAAGTGAAACTTTCTAAAGGAACCACTTTTGTGCTTCTCAGGGTGTCTGATAAGGGTGACATGGTTTAGCCTTTAGTGATCACATTTAAAATCACAATTACCACAACATTATCATTTATTGGTCCTAGCTTTAGCTAGGACAAACATTTAACTAGTTTGGCAAATTCGCACAATTTTTTCAAACTACATCTTGTTCAGAATTACTTTTTGCATATTTTTCTTTTCTGAGAATATCAGTAAGGGCTTAACTCTTTTATAATATATTTTTTTAATGTTTTCAGTACCAGCTTGAGGAATTTGTGACAAGGGTGAGCAATCACAGAAGTTGTGCAAAATCTAATGTCCCAAGTTATTTCTCGGATTGGTAACAGGGGGTTGGCCACTTTCAACTCATTTATGACATTGCATAGCATTTCTTTGTTCTAGCCCCTATAGTTCTACATGAATGAGTTACATGAAATTGTCAATTAGTAATTTTATAGTATGTTAGATGTGAGACATGTTTATCTAAACTGACTACACTATTTTCATATAAACATCCATTTATTGCATATGAAAGGTCAAGATAGAACTAGAATACATTTAGGGCATTAGAAGATAGTGAGCGCATTCTTAGTTTATTGAGCAAATATCGTCAGTCTGGATTAGGCCCAAGAAGCAATATATTACAAAAGTTATAATGATGAATGATCTGCTCAATAAAAAATAAAGAAAAAATAAATTAAGAAATATCATACAACTTTACTTTGTGAAGTACAGGTTGCTCTTCAAGCATTCATATTTTTTTACATGAAAATAATATTCTTAGGGCCGAATCAAAGAAAGCCATTGGAGCAATTTGTGACTGTAGCAGCTCCAAGAAGCAGTTTGA
>BOPN01006236.1:25000-27500 GCA_017312705.2 Penaeus japonicus
GGAGAGCCACGGGCCACAAAGGGGGATGATATGAGGCTGATATAGTGAGTTTGGCTAAAGAATCCTTGCCAAACAGTACTAGAAATATTAGTACACTCTCGATGTGTTCCATTCATAATGGGGGAAAAAAAAAAAAAAAAAAAAAATTACATGAGCACTCAATCAAGAAGTCTCTATGGTTGCTCAAAACTTGCCTGTCAGGAGATCCTAGTGGGCTGTAGGCAGTGACAGTTATTCCTTTACTTTTGCAGTAATCAATGAGATTCTTTTGATTTAAGTATGGGTGGCACTCAACCTGTAAATTTCAGATATTTAGAATATTATATCATCTCAACATATATTCAGTATTGATTATTCCGAGTCTAAACTGTTCATTGTAAGTGTTAATGAAAATTTAAAAGTATTGGTAAACACTGACCTTTTGTCTAGGCTGATTGTTCTTACAATTAGTAAACAAACACAAACACAATTGTTTAATCACCATGGATTAAATTATCATATCTATCTAGGCTCACCTAGATAAAATACCAGGTATTATCACTACTGATGATAATGTCATCCTCATTAAGATAACAAAAATAAGAAATTACATCTGTTATCCTTATTTTTACTATCATTATTATTATTGTTAAACAGGCAAGGTCAGGAAGGCCTGGTAGCAAAGACCTTAGTGTCTAATCATGTGCAAGCTATCTATGTACTGAAAAAATCTAAACAAAACCATAGTGCACAGTATATGGCAACTATGGCAACTTATTACGTTGATCATCGAAAGAGCACCAATATTACTATTATTACAATTTGAAGCATTATATTTCAAATTCATAAAAATATTTAGACTTGCACCCTTAGTACCACTACCAATACTAAAATAAACTGCAAAACCAACAGTAAATTTTCTAACCTGATTGTTGGCAGGCACTATTTTAGCAATTTGAAGAATTCTTTCAATCTGATCCTTGTTAAAGTTGGAAACTCCAATGGACCTGACAAGGCCTGCTTCCACTGCCTCTTCCATAGCTGGCCAGGTCTCAATATAATCCACATCACTATACAAGGTTTTCCCATTTTCATCAGTTGGAAACTTCTCTCCACCTTCCTGGAAGCCATTATAATAACATTACAGAAGTTTGTAAGGGAGTTCAGAATCAGGCTAAAATCTAAAGAGACAAAAAAAATAAATTTCTATTATTTCATGGACTGAGCAAGGGTCCAGTTATAAGGGGAGAGAAAGAGAGAGACAAAGATAGAACAAGAAAAAAATAACAAAACTATGATATTTCATGGAAAGAGCTAGTGCCTAGTTATGAAGGGCGAGAGAAAGAGAGAAAAAGACAGAGGCAGGGACAGAGAGATGAAGAGAGAAAAAAAGAGATAGAGAGAGACATACAGATACAGATACAGATCAAGAGATCAAGAGAGCAAGAAAAAGAAAAAGAAAAAGAGAAAGAGAAAGAGAAAGAGAGAGAAAGAGAGAGAGAGAGAGAGAGAGAGAGAGAGAGAGAGAGAGAGAGAGAGAGAGAGAGAGAGAGAGAGAGAGAGAGAGACAGAGAGAGAGAGAGAGAGAGAGAGAGAGAGAGAGAGAGAGAGAGCGAGAGAGAGAGAGAGAGAGAGAGAGAGAGAGAGAGAGAGAGAAATATATATTGGGTTATGATAATATATATAAGAGAGGAGGAGAGGGAGGGAGAGTGGGAGAGGGAGAGGAGAGGGAGATATATATATATATATATATATATATATGTGTATAGGTACGGAGAGGGAGAGGGAGAGGGAGAGGGAGAGGGAGAGGGAGAGGGAGAGGGAGAGGGAGAGGGAGAGGGAGAGGGAGAGGGAGAGGGAGAGGGAGAGGGAGAGGGAGAGGGAGAGGGAGAGGGAGAGGGAGAGGGAGAGGGAGAGGGAGAGGGAGAGGGAGAGGGAGAGGGAGAGGGAGAGGGAGAGGGAGAGGGAGAGGGAGAGGGAGAGGGAGAGGGAGAGGGAGAGGGAGAGGGAGAGGGAGAGGGAGAGGGAGAGGGAGAGGGAGAGGGAGAGGGAGAGGGAGAGGGAGAGGGAGAGGGAGAGGGAGAGGGAGAGGGAGAGGGAGAGGGAGAGGGAGAGGGAGAGGGAGAGGGAGAGGGAGAGGGAGAGGGAGAGGGAGAGGGAGAGGGAGAGGGAGAGGGAGAGGGAGAGGGAGAGGGAGAGGGAGAGGGAGAGGGAGAGGGAGAGGGAGAGGGAGAGGGAGAGGGAGAGGGAGAGGGAGAGGGAGAGGGAGAGGGAGAGGGAGAGGGAGAGGGAGAGGGAGAGGGAGAGGGAGAGGGAGAGGGAGAGGGAGAGGGAGAGGGAGAGGGAGAGGGAGAGGGAGAGGGAGAGGGAGAGGGAGAGGGAGAGGGAGAGGGAGAGGGAGAGGGAGAGGGAGAGGGAGAGGGAGAGGGAGAGGGAGAGGGAGAGGGAGAGGGAGAGGGAGAGGGAGAGGGAGAGGGAGAGGGAGAGGGAGAGGGAGAGGGAGAGGGAGAGGGAGAGGGAG
>BOPN01006236.1:32500-50000 GCA_017312705.2 Penaeus japonicus
TGTGTGGTTGTGTGTTGCGTGTGTGGTTGTGTGTTGCACGTGTGGTTGGGTAAGGTGGGGTGGTTGGGAAGTGTGTGGCTGTGTGTTGTGTGGTTGTAAGCTACAGTGTGTAGTGGTTGTGTGCTGTGGGGCGGTGGTGTGGTTGGGTGTTATGTGTGGTTGTGTGTTGCGTGTGTGGTTGTGTTGCGTGTGTGGTTGTGTGTTGCGTGTGTGGTTGTGTGTTGCGTGTGTGGTTGTGTGTTGCGTGTGTGGTTGTGTGTTGCGTGTGTGGTTGTGTGTTGCGTGTGTGGTTGTGTGTTGCGTGTGTGGTTGTGTGTTGCGTGTGTGGTTGTGTGTTGCGTGTGTGGTTGTGTGTTGCGTGTGTGGTTGTGTGTTGCGTGTGTGGTTGTGTGTTGCGTGTGTGGTTGTGTGTTGTGTGTGTGGTTGTGTGTTGCGTGTGTGGTTGTGTGTTGCGTGTGTGGTTGTGTGTTGCGTGTGTGGTTGTGTGTTGCGTGTGTGGTTGTGTGTTGCATGTGTGGTTATGTGTTGCGTGTGTGGTTGTGTTACCTGTGTGGTTGTGTTGCGTGTGTTTCGTGTGTGGTTGTGTGTTGCGTGTGTGGTTGTGAGTTGCGTGTGTGGTTGTGAGTTATGTGTGTGGTTGTGAGTTATGTGTGTGGTTGTGCGTGCGTGTGTGTGTGGTTGTGCGTGCGTGTGTGTGTGGTTGTGCGTGCATGTGTGTGTGGTTGTGCGTGCGTGTGTGGCTGTGTGTGCGGTTGTGCGTGCGTGTGTGTGGTTGTGTGTGCGTGTGTGTGTGGTTGTGCGTGCGTGTGTGTGGTTGTGCGTGCGTGTGTGTGGTTGTGTGCGCGTGTGTGGTTGTGTGCGCGTGTGTGGTTGTGAGTGTGTGGTTGTGAGTGCGTGAGTGTGTGGATGTGAGTGTGCATGTGTGTGTGTATGTGTGTGGTTTTGTATGCTTGCATGCGTGCATTTGTGGTTGTGTGCGTGCATTTGTGGTTGTGTCTGTGTGTGGTTGTATGTATGTGGTTGTATCTAAAGGTGTGGTTGTGTAGGTGTGTGTGTCGATAACGAAGATATCGCTGGCCTAATACACACCGTTGACTCCATTACGTGTGGGCGTACGCACCCACGCACACATGCACACTGTGCATGTGTGCGTGGGTGCATGCATGTGCATGGGTTCACATGAGCGTGCATATATGTGCACATATGTGCGTGTGGTTGTGTGTGATTATGTGCGTGTGGTTGTGTGTGATTATGTGCGTGTGGTTGTGTGTGATTATGTGCGTGTGGTTGTGTGTGATTATGTGCATGTGGTTGTGTGTGATTATGTGCATATGGTTGTGTGTGATTATGTGCATGTGATTGTGTGTGATTATGTGCATGTGGTTGTGTGTGGTGTGTGTGGTTGTGTGTGTGTGTGGTGTATGTGGTTGTGTGTGTGTGGTGTATGTGGTTGTGTGTGTGTGTGGTGTATGTGGTTGTGTGTGTGTGTGTGGTGTATGTGGTTGTGGTTATGTGTGTGTGGTGTATGTGGTTGTGGTTATGTGTGTGTGGTGTATGTGGTTGTGGTGTATGTGGTTGTGTGTGTGTGGTGTATGTGGTTGTGTGTGTGTGTGGTGTATGTGGTTGTGGTTGTGTGTGTGTGTGGTGTATGTGGTTGTGTGTGTGTGGTGTATGTGGTTGTGGTTGTGTGTGTGTGGTGTATGTGGTTGTGGTTGTGTGTGTGTGTGGTGTATGTGGTTGTGTATATGTGTGGAGTATGTGTGGTTATGAGTGTATGGTTGTGTGTATGATTGTGTGTGGTTATGTGGTTGTACGTGGGTGTGTGGTTGTGTGTGTGCGCTTGTGTGCGTGCGTGTATATGTGGTTGTGAGTGTGTGCATGTGTGGTTGTGAGTGTACATGCGTGTATAGTTTTGAGTGTGTTTACGTGCGTGCATGTGTGTGGTTGTGTGTGTCTGTGGTTGTGTGTGTGGTGTATGTGGTTGTGTGTGTGGTGTATGTGGTTGTGTGTGTGGTGTATGTGGTTGTGTGTGTGGTGTATGTGGTTGTGTGTGTGGTGTATGTGGTTGTGTGTGTGGTGTAGGTGGTTGTGTGTGGTGTAGGTGGTTGTGTGTGTGGTGTAGGTGGTTGTGTGTGTGGTGTAGGTGGTTGTGTGTGTGGTGTATGTGGTTGTGTGTGTGGTGTATGTGGTTGTGTGTGTGGTGTATGTGGTTGTGTGTGTAGTGTATGTGGTTGTGTGTGTGGTGTGTGGTTGTGTGTGTGGTGTGTTGTGTGTGTGGTGTGTTGTGTGTGTGGTGTGTTGTGTGTGTGGTGTGTTGTGTGTGTGGTGTGTTGTGTGTGTGGTGGTGTGTTGTGTGTGTGGTGGTGTGTTGTGTGTGTGGTTGTGTGTGTGTGGTGTGTTGTGTGTGTGGTGTGTTGTGTGTGTGGTGTGTTGTGTGTGTGGTGTGTTGTGTGTGTGGTGTGTTGTGTGTGTGGTGTGTTGTGTGTGTGGTGTGTTGTGTGTGTGGTTGTGTGTGTGGTTGTGTGTGTGTGGTTGTGTGTGTGGTGCATTTGTGTGGCTGTGTGTGCATGTATGTGTGTGGTTGTGTATGTGAATGCGTTCATCCTTTCATTTGTGCATGCATACATGAGTGTATGCATGGGTGAGTGTGCATGTGTGCATGACTCTGTGCGTTAGTGCATGACTGTGTGCGTTTGTGCATGACTGCTTGTGTTTGTGCATGACTGTGTGTTGTTGTATGTGTGTGGTTATGTGTATGTGGTTGTTATGTGTGTATGTGGTTGTGAGTGCACGGTTTTGTGCATGGTTGTATAAATGTGTGGTTGTGTGTGTATGGTTATGTATGTGTGGTTGTGTGTGTATGGTCGTGTATGTGTGGTGTGTATGGTTGTGTATGTGTGGTTATGAATGTATGGTTGTGTGTATGATTGTGTGTGGTTGTATTATGTGGTTGTGTATGTGGTTGTGTGTGTGGTTGTGTGTTGTGTGTGTGGTTGTGTTGTGTGTGGTTGTGCGTGCGTGTGTGTGGTTGTGCATGCGTGTGTGTGTGTGGTTGTGCGTGCGTGTGTGGTTGTGTGCGTGTGTGTGGTTGTGAGTACATTCATGTGTGGTTGTGAGTGCATTCATGTGTGGATGTGAGAGTGCATGTGTGTACGTGCATTCATGTGTTTACATGTGAGCATGCGAATGTGCATGTCTAGTTGTGTCTGTGCATGTGTGGTTGTGTTTGTGTGCGGTTAAGTCTGTGGGCGGTTGTGCTGTGGGCGGTTGCATCTGTGGGCGGTTGCGTCTGTGGGCGGTTGCGTCTGTGGGCGGTTGCGTCTGTGGGCGGTTGCGTCTGTGGGCGGTTGCGTCTGTGGGCGGTTGCGTCTGTGTGCGGTTGCATCTGTGTGTGGTTGTGTCTGTGTGTGGTTGTATCTGTGTGTGTGTGTCGATAACGGTGCATGCATGTGTGGGTATCAGTGTGTGCAAGTGTGCGTGGGTTCACATGTGTGTACGTATATGTGCACGTATGTGCATGTGGTTGTAGTCATGTGCATGTTGTTGTGTGTGATTGTGTGCTTGTGGTTTTGTGTGTGTGGTTGTGCGTGGGGGTTATGTGCATGTGGTTGTATATGTATCTCTATACATCAACAGATAATATCATTAGTGGAGTGTCCAGAGGGTGGGGTTTAGTAAGAGTGCTTTGAAAGTAGATATCAATATTTACCTTGCTTGTGATAAACAAGTCTTCCCTTTTTACAGTGCCATCTGCAATTTTTGCTCGAATAGCTTCACCAACTTCACATTCATTGCCATAAATAAGGGCACAGTCAAGATGGCGGTATCCACAAGAAATAGCATCCTTGACAGCCTGCATCACCTCTCCCGGTTTTGACTGAAATAAACATTGTTAATGGTTACTGAAACACCTACAATGACCCAAAATGTTATTGTAACCTATGCACATCTGGGACCTCAGCAAAGTTCATATGAGCTCTGCTATGTGCATTCAGGAAAGATACACTCTGACTGGTTCTTTATTTGACAATTAGTTAATAGAGAGGTTTACATGTAAAAGACGAAGGCCTTGGTAATTGCTTGAGTCACTTTCCCCTAAAAATTAAAAAAGTAAGCAACAACAGTAAATACTTAGAAAACACCTCCACAGGTGTCACAGTTTCATGGCTGTCAGCAATCTGGCATAGGCCAACAATACTCCACAATGAATTTTCTGGCAAATTAGAATATGTAGCCCTGTCTGACAATCTATCTTCAAAGTAGGAACCAAGTCAAGGTCTATCTGTCCAGAATACACATGGTGGAGGTTTCCTGGTCTATTCTAGAGCATGAAACACAGTGGCTGGAACAGCTGCTTGACACTGTGCCATTATTGAGTTGTACTTCAGATTGTAGGGTATCTATCATATATTACAGCAAGTTACAATTGCTATACATCGAACAAACAGTATAATTACCAGATGAAGATTTTAAAACATTTACCTTGATACTTTCAAGGAATTAAAACAGAATACATTTTTAAAATCTAACTTCCCCAAAATGTTAATTCTAAAAGCACATTACACTGTATAGAAATGTAGCAGACTTCATCAGTTGTTTAAAGTATCCAACAATTACTTAATCAACAGACCAATTTTAGTAAACCAAGCAGCAGTGCCAAATTGACTTGAAATGGCAGGATATAAAGGTGCAAGAGGTTGCATGGTAAATTTTGAGACAGAGAAAGACTATGGAAAATCTCTTGTTAAATACATCAAACTGCACTAATAATTTTAGAAAATAATCTGCAGAAATGACCAAGTCCAAACTCATTTCTCAAAGCCATGCCAACAGACACTCAAGCTTTTCTTTCAGTGGAATTCTGAAGGCATTCTCTTGAAAGGACTATAAACCCTCACCAGTATATTCTTCTGGCTAGATAGAGCTTGTAAACCACCCTGGTGATTTGCCAGATATATGTGGAAGATTGTTGACCTTAGCCAAAGTTTAGCCAGGTCTTGTGTTTAAGAATTACCAGATGAATTTCCTATGATCAAAAGTAATGAATAGCAAAAGGTAAATTTTAGAACAGACTACCTTACTAAATACCACAATTCCCCCTCTATATCCCACAATCTAGCAGGAGGAGGGTATGAAGTTGATCTGGGAAGTTGTAGAGTAAAAAATAATTAATCTTGAGCATTAATAATTGCCACAATTATCTATATAGGCACCTGCACAGGTTTGTATCTCCTTACCCTCACCCTGGAATACAAATATCCTCTACAGTTTTTATGACAGGATAAAGGGGGTAAATTTGTATATATATATAAAAAAAAAAAAAAAAAAAAAAAAAAAAAAAAAAAAAAAAAAAAAGCCTGGAATTTTGCAAGCAGTGTTATCAGGGCATTTACAGTCTACAAAGTCCTAACCCAAGATATAACCTAACCTTGCTAGTTTTGAGGTTAGCCATAGACAAGATTTGGCCCCCTGAACTCCCTCCCCCTTTCCAAGCACTCCATGCCACTTAACTTAACATTTGCCAAGATTATTTATGAGGAAGAAAAGTCTTAGCTATGTAAGACAGGTTATAAGGGGTCGCGTTTTGTATCTGGGGTACATTTATGGCATATATCAGCCCATTTTAGCAAATTTCTCTGATCTATCTCATGCACACCCCTGCTATCTGGGCCAAGGTTTTGATGTTATAAGGGGGTCAATTTGGTACAGTAATAATTAATTACTGTGTTACTTTTATGGAATATAGTATATGGAATCAAGACACTTTTCATCTGACATTTCTTGCACAATTTGAAAATATAAAAGTTATTTCATCTGGATATATAATAGTTGCAGCAGCTTTTTCAACCTTCATCTTCATCAACAAATGCCTTTTTATTTTACCTGATTTGCACTTGTTTAATGAGCCATATATCACAAGCAACAATTTTAAGATGGTCAGTACATCTATGAACAACAATAAGTGAGGCCAACCCTTAGATCAACAGGCCAATTACAGTGATTTCATAATTCTCATTGTTCATGAATCTGCAGGCTGGTTGTTGTATCAAGAAGACCTGTATTTTCAATTTATTCAAAAGATTTATTGTTAAATGAGGAACCAGTCCAAGCTCCACATTTACTGAAATAAACCCATTTAATTATACAAATTCCTTCTCTCAACAACCAACTTAACCTTACCTATTTTTTAGGTTAACCCTAGCCAGAGGGACCATTACCACCCACCTATTCAGCCCACTTGTGTTACTATCCTCGACTTTTTTGGATGCACTGTTTTCGGGGTATTTCTGGTCTGTAAAAGCCCAACCCAACAACCAACCTGCTTTACCTAGTTTTGAGGTTACACAGTCTAAAGGGTGGCTCCACTTAGTAAACATGTCTCGCCCATTAAACATGTAAACAAGTGCTATTTTACTAGTTGCGTCAAGTAATACGGCAAAATTAAGTTAGTAGACATACTCTAATCCAGTGACACCCATTTCGATACATTTGATGACGCGGACCTGCTCTAGAAATTTACCAGGATTATCTAAATAAAGCAGTCAAAATATATACTATGAATAAGATTATTGTCATAATCGAAAGATTTACAAAAGCGCTATTCCGATAATTTTCGAAATGCTTTAACACAACTACATTCATAACATTTTAATGTACTTCACCTTCCAAGTCCCAAGGCCAAAAACCGGGACTTTGTTATCGTTGTTAAATGTAAGCATTGGTATTTGAGCTGTCATCGCGAAAGACCTGAAATACTGGGATAATAAAGTCTTGCTACGAGAAGGCAGGAACGTTGCAATCCTAAGGCCAACCGGCATCGAGCGCTGAGCTACTGTGGGAGGTGCTTTAGATGCGGCGGTTACGACAGCTAGTGAAAACATATGACGTCATCTCTCGGTACACGTTTTCTTTTGACATTTTCATGTCATACTGAGTTAAATCAATATAATTCTGAATTTGCTTGAAAGTAGTGAATAACTTCCTGTGTTTAGTTGTATCATCTTTAATGACGTAAGCATTTATCAATAAAAATGAAAACTAAACTATCAACTATCTCGGGGATCACTAAGAATACATTAAAGCCATCCTTCATGCTGAGTACTAAAAGTTGTCACTGACTACTACCTTACTTGGGTCTGCAAAGAAGACTCCAAGAAAATAAATCCCCGTTCCTCATGGACCAAAGTGGATAAATGACCCCTTTTTAAGTACGGAGCATAAACAAGTTCAGGAGCTTGCTAATTGTTATAGGAATGGCATGCCGTTAATCTCTTGCGGTATCTCAGAGATAAAAGAGAATTCTAAAAATTAAAGGCTCAAATTCGCAGTAAACACCGGAGACAATTCCTGCAGATTATCATCAAACTTCTGTAGCTGAGGTATAGAAAAATAAACAGGTTGTCAGTTAAAGCTCTCGCCACTTAGCAGTTCCACAACCCATTAGGCCAGGATAACATATTACTAGGATAGTGGGCCAGAACCTCCCAGCTGAATTCACTTCCGAAGAGGCTAAAAGATAAACTTGACAACTCAATAATAAATAGAAATTTTAACGTTGCCATAACCTGTTCTATCGGCAATCCCTCTGAATTTGCCGAAATAGCTGGGTGGGGATTAAAAAATACACTTCGCAAGGATAAAGCGACCGCCTCGGGCGAGGATGACATAACTCACAGTGTCCTTCAGCTCACTGCTCAGGTACCAGGTAACCCACTTTGAAGCTCATCCAAGGAATACTCCCACACTAAAAGCTTAATCATTCATATACCCAAAGTGAACGCTGATAAATACCACCCTATTTTAATTACCTCTTGTTTGTGCAAAGTACCTGAGATAATTATTTTGAGCAGACTCATGTATCGCATACATGCTAAGTTATCTCCAAGACTAGGCTTTCCTCCCAGGACGTAATACTCAGCACTACTTTGCAGATTACTTGACAAATTCTCAGCAAGGAATGCGAACTGTATCTCTTGATCTTAATTCTGCATTTGATATTGCAAACAGAGAGCAACTGGCTAGCTTTGATATTCAAAGTAAACTTTTAACATGGATTCAAATAGATTTATCGACCCTAATAGCTCATGTTCTATTCAAAGGAATTAAAAGTTCGTACTCTAAAATGTTTAAGCTTGGCATGCCTCAGGGGTCGTATTTAGCCTTAAGGCATTTGATATTTTTATGCACAGATTATTAAGTGATATACCACTTATGAGCAGAGATTCCATTATTTGCTATGCTGATGGTATCCTCATAGTGAAAATCCTCATCCGAGGATAGAATGTAACAGATTCTGAATGTACTGTTAGTAAAAGGTACTGAATGTGGTTTGATAATCTCAGTTAAAAAAAAAAAAAAAAAAGGACCGTCTTCTCACATTCCCTTTGCCAAACCTTCATATAGATGACATCGAGCTAGATCTCTAGCACAAATACAAGTATCTCGGGGAGCGGGGGGGTTGCCAACGACACAGAGTTCATTGTGAACCTAAGGAAAAGACTCTGGGAGGGCCTGAAGCCACTCAAGACTCTTGTTGGTAGAGAACATAATATATATCAATGTTAATATTGCTACACACTTTTACTTGTCATAAATACGATCAGTCGCAGATTATCATGCTTTACTCCTTACATTATTTAGGGTATCAGAGTTTAGTAGTCTAGAATTTGTACAAAATGCAGCCATGAGGATCATTCTTGGTACCTCCAAACACCGAGGATTGTGGCCATGAGAACGGAACTTAACTTGCCATATATTTACACAAGAATATACATCAATACTATAATTGGTGTCAAAGGCAACTTAAACATAAAATAGAGAATCCAGCCTTGCATAACAACACCGAGTCATACTCAAAGTAACATTTAACTTTAAAATGTCAGCAGTGAACGTATATTATGCAAATGACTAGTTTTACTTCAGCTGTACGCTCTTGCAACCATTAGTGAGCATCTTCAAACTCTGAATGATGTCTGCGACTCGCAGAGTGCTCTCCAAGCTCTGAACACTTTTGATAAAGGTGCTGGAAATATAGTAAATGATATAAGAATAAACGTACATCGCGCTAAGGAACGGGGTCATGTTATACATTTTGTGTGGATACCATCGCATGTTGATAAACTCTCAAAGACCTGAAAGCTGTAGCATAAAACATAATGACCAGTTTTCGCAGGAGAAATTCTTTGTGGCTCATATAAGATAATAACAAGACAGTGTGATATTGTGGCTGCAAGAATTGACTTGATACAAAATGGATTGGCAGATCAATGCAGAATGCAATGTAGAAGAAACAAAATGCAGACTTTGCAACGACGAATATAAATGAACACTTGAACATTATATTACAGTGTTGTGTGATACATCGTTTCAGGCTGTAGTGATTTATCGACAGATTCCCTTGCCCCAAGGCAAATTCCCGATCAAATCTGTGGTAACGTGCATCAAGTCCTGTGTAGGGGTAGGCTGCCACCAGCTGATAAGGGATCAGCACCCATGTACGTGCGAAACAGTGGAAGACGTGTAAAGTGTATGTTATTTATGTGTGTGAGTGTATGTCAGTTTGTGTGTGAAAAGAAGTCTAGTTCCCACACAGTACATAGCCGAGCAGGCGTGGCTAGAGTCAGGCAAGCATTTTTATTCCAGTCCTTTACAGGTTCAGTCTTAAAAGATATAAAAGAAAAAATTCCGATCAAAGTTTTTATTCTTTATTTGGAAGCAAAAAGGTCTCTCCTCTTCCCATACTCCCGTTATTCTCTAGCCTGGCCATGATTTAACCATGGCCCGCAACCCATTAAAACAAGATTCATAATAAAAAAATCAACACGTGTCAAAAGGACACGTGTTGAGAGCAGTGCAGCTGCCGAGCTAAGGGCTCATGAGCAAGAGGCCATCTGCTGCCATCTGCTCCCGAATCAATTTCGTTTCGTTTGTTGGATTTATTGGCTATCAACCATCGGCACATGGCAAGGTCATTAAGCCAATGATTCCATTTTATCTTATCAATCTATAGAAGGTCATTAAGTTTTTTCTCCTTTAGAAAAGTGATTACTTTACTAATTATTCTTTCATTGTCAGATAGTAAATTTTTAATATTGAATTCTATATTTTTGATTTGTAAATATTTTTTTTTATTTTTTGTCTTCGATCTTTGTACTGGTGGCATGCTGTCAGGATATGTGGTATTGACATAATGCTATTGCAATAGCTACACTGTGGAGGGAATTTTTTTTTTCCATATAAGGAGTCAGGTGGGTGTAGCGTGTGGCGTTGACCCTGAGTCGGGCTACTACCACCTCCTCTCTTCTATTTTATTTGTGGGCTGTGTCCCACATTTTTATTTCTTCTTTATTTTTGTTGTCTATTGTGAGGTCGGTCCACTCACTTTGCCACAGATGGATTTTTGCTTTTATAAAAGAGACGAAACACCTGAGATCTGTGCGGACAATGCCAGGCTCCATATCACCAGTCGACCCGGCTAGTTTGTCAGCCTGTTCATTGCCATGGATACCCAAATGTCCAGGTACCCATATCAGCTTGATTGATTTATTGGCACTATGTAATTTACGAATTATATGTTACCCTGTATTTCATTTTTGGTGGTTTCTAAGGATTTAATTGCTTTAAGTGAACTTAGTGAGTCTAAAAAAAATGACTATTCTATCGTGGGTCGTCGATAGGGCAAAATCTAAAGCTTTATCTATTGCAAAAAGTTCGGCAAGAAAGATCGATGTATGATTCGGCAATCTGAATCTCAACTGGCATTCAATCGACTATACACCCGCTCCCACACACTGGTCTGTCTTGGAGCCGTCGGTATATAAATGAAAAAAGGAAAAATGTTTAATTAGGATCTCTCTGAACCTCTGGCGTACCTCCACCTCCGGCATCCTGGCTTTGGCTGATGGTAGCCAGTCAACTACGGTGGAAAAATTGGGTATCTCCCACGGTGCTATATTTGACTGAACCAGGGTATCGATGGTAGAGAGATCTATACCGACTTTATCTGTGAGGTCATCGAGTTTATCGCACAGCGGCTTTCCGCCGCGGTGCTGTGGCCCTACCTGCCGGCGCAAAACATCCCTGTTGGGATGATGGGGCTGCCTGGCTATCTTGGCGGCATAAGTCAGCGCAAGCTGGCCGCGTCTAAGACGGAGGGGAGGTACTCCCGACTCTACCTCTAGGCGCTCGGTGCGAGTGCACATAAGGGCTCCAAGACAGACGCGTAAACACGCATTCTGCACAACATTCAAACCTTTCAGAGTTGAGCTCGTTGCCGAGCCATACACGATTGACCCATAATCTACTTTAGACCGAATCAGGGATTTATATAACATCAGTAAAGACTTTCTATCAGCTCCCCATTTGTGTCCAGAAATGCACTTTAACATTTATTCTTTAACTGACCAATGTGGTCTTTCCAATTTAATTTACTATCAAAGAGTAGACCAAGAAATCTAGCAGAATTTTGAATAGGTATTGGGTGGTTGTCTAGAGTTAGCCTGATGTTGGGCTTTTCCGGCAGTAAAGACCACTCCAATACTTCTTCTTATGGAAAACTTAAACCCCACTGGAGGCCCCAGTTATGAATCATATCCAGTGCCAATTGGATCTGATTTGCCGAGAACTCTGCATTATTGCTAGAGTGCCATAATGCACAATCATCGGCGTACAGTGAGTATTTAAGATTCCGAGGAGGAGATGGTAAAATGTCATTTATCATACATAGAAATAATGTTGGTGACAAGACACTTCCTTGTGGGACCCCGTTTGCCTGGACAAAAATGTCCGAGAAAGTGACATTGTCAGAAAATAATTTGACAGAAAACGTTCTGTCAGAAATGAAATTTTGGATAAGACAAGGCAAGTTTCCATGCAATCCGAAAGCATAAAGTTTTCTGAGTAGGCCATGTCGCCATGTCATGTCGTAGGCTTTTTCTATATCTAAAAATACTGAAATCAAAAAATGCTTTTTGGCAAATGCCTCATGAATATGACTTTCCAGTTTTACTAGCTGATCGAGAGTTTGGCGTCCCTTTCGGAAGCCGCACTGCTCGTCAACTAGTAAATTCCTGGTGTTTAGAAAATGCAATAGCCTACTATTAACAATTCTTTCCATGACCTTGCATAAGCAACTTGTCAACGCAATTGGGCGGTAAGATATGGCGGATCTGGGATTTCCCCCTCCTTTCTATATGGGAATGATGTGGGCGAACCGAATCAAGGCCTCGCCGGGGGTTTTAGAGGCCTGTTTTCCAGGGATGGAGCATGTTGCAGGTCCTCCAAAGGTAACGCCATCTCTTGTTGTTTCCTCCCCTCGTGGCAAAAAGGGGGAACTCTTCTTTCCCCTTGGAGGGATGGTTGGGGCGAAGCACATCACTACAAGGCCACCTAGCATGATGTAGGCAGAATTATGTAATCATTTCATATCATCAAATGTATTAGAATATCTACTTATGCTATATCCGAAATTCGGTATGTAATACCCTAATGCAGTGGTTTTCAAACTATTTAGTATGACGGCACACTAATAAGAGACAACCAATATTTTGGTGGCACACCTGCCCTTTGATATATGACTGGATTTGCATATCAGCAGTGTATTAGGAGGAACACTCGACAGGCATACCCTCGTTTCTTCTTCAACGTTTAGCAGTCTTGACCTTTTCTTACTTTATGTTAGTGAGGGTTGAGAACCTAGTTAAACACATCGTCACACCAAGTGAACCCCAGTGCTAGGTTGTTGTTCTGATATGAATGACGTAGTTTACTCTTGCTAGCAACTGCCACTGTCTTTGTTAGGTCTACACTTGGGATAGTAGAATTAGGCTTATCATCAACCATCACATCACTTCCACTAGAATCACTGTACTAGATTGACTGGCCTAACTACCCTGTGCTAATGCAGCTCTAAGCATGTCTTTTAAACAAATGATGGTAAAAGAAGCAAAATGCTTTCACCAAAATATGTAAATATTTGCGTATATATATATATATATATATATATATATATATATATATATATATATATATATATATGTAAGTATATATATATATATATATATATATATATATATATATATATATATATACACACACACACACACACACACACACACACACACACACACACACACACACACACACACACACACACACACACACACACACACACACACACACACACACACACACACACACACACACACACACACACACACACACACACACACACACACACACACACACACACACACACACACACACACACTGGATGATGAGTTGAAACAGCAGTATGAACTAATTACTATCTGTGAATGGATAACAGAAAGTAGTGATTATAGATTCTAGGGGAAAAGAAGAATACAGGGTTATCTTAAATCAATATTTCTTATTTCATTTCAAGGGATATACTTGTCACCCTTATGACACAAGGAATAGTTCAGTGACATAATATGCAAAATCATATTTACAAACAAACCTTAGCAGAGAAATTAACAACATCCAAACACCCATGTTAAATAATACAATTGGTATCATGAAATGAGGAACACTATTCAATATCTTTTTAAAAAAGACTTATATGATGATAAAGCAAACATATTTACAATACTGCTCAGCATTCAGAGTATTAAGAATGATAGCTATTTGCTAATAATACTAATAGTACTAATAATGCACTTGACTAATGTAGGGTCTACATTGAGAAAAATGTGGAGCTTATATTGACATAGTCATTTAAATCTGAAAACAATGCCTAGAGTAATGTTTACATTTAGTGGTAACTTCCTACCCTATTGAAATATTGTCAACAGTAGGCTGTAAGAAACACTGATGAAGTATTTAGTTAGTAGATCAAGGATAAATAAATAATGTGTTAGTTAGGAATTAGGGGATGGAGAATCAAAACAGAAAAAAGAAGGTAAATAAGTTGCAATAAGTCAAGCTGCCACATTAGATTCATGGGTTCATTCATATATTAAATCACTTGGAAGTAAAATGCCTACTAAAAATAAATAAAACATCTATTTAGTTAAGACTCAGTCAAATGTGCTGCGCTTTATATCTGATACTTCTAAACCAAGGTATTTTA
This sequence comes from Penaeus japonicus, assembly GCA_017312705.2. Classification (NCBI taxonomy): domain Eukaryota; kingdom Metazoa; phylum Arthropoda; class Malacostraca; order Decapoda; family Penaeidae; genus Penaeus; species Penaeus japonicus. The sequence goes on from BOPN01006236.1 coordinate 46,590, forward strand.
CTTGTGAGAGCTGTTTGTGATAATTCTAAAAAGCTGTATTTAACAAATGACACCATATGGGTAATGATATTTGAAAATACTGCTTTCTGCACACAGTGGAGTGTAATAATTTCTTATCTGGGACTCAGATTATTTAGTCCTAATTAATGATAGGAATTCCACTCTTTGTCTACAAATGTAAACTGCACATACTCAAGAATATTGTGATATGTAATGCTTCATTTGTTTACCATGTATGGTTACTCTTGGTTACAGCATTAAAAATACCAAGACTTATGTTTGTGAATGACAATCAATTCAGAAGTCCAGTTGACCATACAAAATTTTAAATATGCAACTACTTACTGCCTTACTTTGATTCAGTTTTGGCAGTTATAGCCTCAATACGAAATAGATTCTTGAATTCTATATACATTTTCAATAATTAGAACCAATTTTTAAATAAAATTTCACATTAAATTTCATTAATTCTAGATAGGAAATCCTATATTAATTTATATACACTATACGCCATCTTCAACTTCATGGTCCAAAATCTTCCAATTTTAGCTCGAGTTGGCTACTCTGGACAGTATAATGATAGATGCTTATAGAAATGTATGCACCATCTTTGCTTTTCACTCCACTAATTTATGGTGGGAAGCTATGATTCCATTTAGAGTCACAATTCCTTGGTTGCTATTATTATGATTTTCTAAAATGAATGAGTTTTTGTCATTACAACACATAAGGGCCATATAGTCATCTATGGGAAATAGTGATGTGAGTCTAGCCAATCAATTGATGCAGTTTTGTCTGTGGAAAGAAGCACATCAGGACATCTGTACTGAGGAAAGTGAAAATTCTGTTTGTCCACACCACTTAACTGTACAATATTCCTGGAGTAGGGTCATAGGTAAGTATGCAACAAACACACACATACACATATACACATGCTTACAATCATAACATACCAACATAAACACTTTCAAACACTTTTACACTTGTTTTACTGATTCACTATTCAATCTTTTCTCTTTGTACTGCATAAGTTACATGCAAATTTGCTAAATTTCATTTGTGCAATAATAGATGTTTCCCTGACAGCTCATCAATTGACTTTTCATGAGATTTACTATCTTTATACAAAGTGCTGATTAATTATTTTGGCAATATGTTGCATATTACCTACATGCCAATTCATTATGTGGATACATGTATTTCTGTTGACTAATTTGTTTGCTGATTCTGAGATTTGCTTTACTTTATTTTTTAATTCATGAACAAAACTGTCAAAAAGCTTTATCTTTTCTTTTCATAAAGAGGATTTCCTATCTAGGATTAAAAGGATTTAATAACAATACCCCTCAAATGATATTCCATTTGAAATAAACATACAATAATCACAGGCAAAATACTGATTTCTGTTTCTTCATATTGAAGGTGTAATAAACAGTGATCCATTTACCTTAATCAGCTGCATGAATGTATGTTCTTCCTCTAATATTATCTAATGACCATAAATATTACTGAAATATTTTAATAAGCACTGAGGAAACAGGTTGAGCTTATTAGATTCTGGGAAGGATGTTTGACCGCTTATCTCCTTATGACTATCTACAACCAGCTATCAGCCTTTAGACAACAATCTTTATAAATGTGCCATTGCATTGGATAGAGCTGGAGCTTTTGACTGCATATTGCATCTGGGGGTTTCATAAAAAAAAAATACATGCAAAAAGGGAATCTCAACACCCCCCCTGATGACTATCTTAACGCAATGTTGATGGGCATCAAGACATGCATGACAATTGAGATTTGCTACTGATGACAAGAATCAAGACAAACACGATGATGGTCATCATATCATATTTAAAGCTAAGGGAGAGTGGTGTGCTGTTTCTTTATTACCTAAAGAGTAACATTTATATTATAATGATGGTAATGATCATTATAATTGCCATAACATTTCACTAAAATAGATTTTGTTTAAAAACATAAACAAAGATCAATTTCCTTTTCCAAGGAGTTAAAAGATTTAATTCCTATGAAGTTCTCAAAGGTATCTCGTCCAACAGGAGTTTTTCTTGGTCCTTTCCTGTAAAGCAAAAATATATCCTGATGACTGTACTATCTATATCTCCTTTGCTCCAGACCACTAAGCAGATGTTAAGGATGCTCTCTGCATTAGAAAATTGTGGACATAACAAGTTTGGGTAAAGTTTGGAAAGTTTCCTCACCCCATAAAAACTCACATGACATTGCTGAGCTTTGTGATAAACCCAAACTTGATTTGTGGATGGTTAATAATAACAATAATAATGATGATAATAATAATAATAGTATAAAAAAAATGCAAACAAGTTATGAACTATGCTACCCTTCCTCATATTTCTCCTTAATTACTTCACTGCAGAAGAGGATAGACTTGTTTGACACAAGTACCACCTTCAAGGTACCTAAGAGGGTTATATTTCAGAGCAAAAGAGTACACCCAATGTATAGAGACCTTTTATGCTATGTTTTATTCATTCTTTTTACTTATAGAGCCATATTTATGTTCATATTTTGTGTGTGTTTTACTGTCTTGTAACTCTTACAGGTGCCTTAACCCTAATCCATTTGTGATGGGGTGATTATTTGCCTAATGCCATCTGACAGTGTTTATCAGTCTTATAGTAGATAGACTAAAATTTTAGTATAAGGTCCACATACATTCAGAATATTCTTTATAACACAGTGTGATACAAATATTAGTTATATGAGAGGACAAAAAGCAACTTCACTCCATATTTTCATATTCATAAATGAATATGGAAAAAATAATGATCCCTAATGAAAATAAATGAAGAGAAAGAGGAAGGTGACCTGTCTAACAACTACAAGTGCCACATCACAAAGCACAGGGTCAAATGGCAGACAATGCACATGGGGTTGATCAACTTCCTCTTCTCTTTGTACCTGCACATCTTACACTGATGGTACTACAGAACCAGAGGTCGGCATCTTGGTGTTTTTCATCGCTTTCTGAGGATACTGTTTGGTAGACTGTGCCATTTGGGATTTTAAGCAAAACCTATTTTGATGAAAATTACAGTAATTACAGTAATTATAATTAGACGTGGCATCATAAATCACTAAATGGAGTTAATACTCAAAGTATAAAAGAGAAATACAGTGATCCACTCTCCCCTAACATCAAATATGCCATAACAACTATCTGTTGCCCCTGTCCTCAGCCAAAGACTCATTTGGTGTATGTGGGTGCCACCCATCTGTAATGGCTTAACCCATTCATGATGGGGTAATTATTTGCCTAATGCTGCTCTTGCCATGACTATAACAAACACATACAGCCTCCAAATGCGAGATCTCTCTTGGTGCCATGCTGAATGCTGTGAAGCACCTCACGGAGCGCTTTTCTACGGGGTG
>BOPN01006236.1:67500-72500 GCA_017312705.2 Penaeus japonicus
ATATATATATGTATATGTATATACATATATACATATATATAAATGTATACATACATATATATATATATATATATACATGTATATATATTTATATATATATATATATATATATATATATATATATATATATATATATATATATATATATATATATATATATGTATATGTATATGTATATATATTCATATGTATACATACATACATACATATATATATATATATATATATATATATATATATATATATATATATATATATATATATATATATATATATATATATATATATATGTATATATATACATATATATATATATATATATATATATATATATATATATATATATACATATACAGAAAAATTAATAGACAATTCTGGCCATTCAACTGATTTATTCACCTTTTTATTGACAGAAGGAAATTTTTAGACAGTAAATATGTTTTATTGTTTTTCCTTTATACATATATCATCTCAGTATTTTGTGGGACCTCCTTTGGCTCCTATGCTCTTCAACCTGCGTCTTGGCATACTTCTAATATAGTCTTGTGCTTTGTTCCTGATATCTGGATTTCTGTGCCAAACCTCTATCAACTGCTGGATGAGCTGTACTCTGTTGGTACATTTAATTTTGCTGACTTCATCTTTTAAGTCTTTCCATAAACCTTCAATAGGATTTATATCAGGGCTATTTCCAGGCCAATCAAGCACTTTGATGTTAAGATCTTTTAGAATACTAGAAACTCTTCTGGCTGTGTGACATGGGGCCCTGTCATGCATGAATATTCCGTTATTGTCATGAAACCATTCATGAAATTGGGGTACCAGGCGTTTATTTATTATCTTAAGGTATCCGTCTTGATTCAGAGCGCCATCCACGATCTCTAAACGACCTGTACCTTGTGCAGATATGATGGACCAAACCATGACTTTGGAAGGGAACTTGACTGCAGTCTTCTGACAGTCAGGGTGGTCCTTCTCTTTTGACGTCCTCCTCATGAATTTTCGCCTATCATTCGGTATTTCCATCATTGATTCATCAGAGAAACATACCTGGATGCAAACAAAACAAATAAATTGATTTTTTTTCACTCAAACTTAAATTACAGCTTTGTAAACTCCAGTCTTCAAGTGGGTTTCATCAAACATGAATTGTAACAAAGACATTTTTTTCAATTTAGATGCAGCATCTTGAATCAAACATGAAATATTCGCTATTTTATTTAGAGAAATAGTTATTTTAATTAATTTGTGTAGAAAAACAACAAATTCATCAAAATTTAATGCATATTTACCTTTTCCCAGTCATCAGATGTCCAGTGGCTGTGTGCCTTGGCCCAAGCCAGCCTTTTCTTCCTCATGGCCTCGGTTAGTCTTGGCTCTTTAGTTGGCCTACAGGCACGGTAACCCAGCTTATTAAGCCTTTTTCTAACAGCTGAGGGTGTACATTGTACATCATAGTCCACTAAGTCAGCTGCTAGTTGTCTTGACGACTTTGAACAGTCTTTTCTTACCATATCAACGAGAATTCTCTCCTATCTTGGGGTGGTACAGGATTTCCTTCCACACTTTCCAACACGTTTTGGTTCGTTATTTTCGATATTTTCAATCTTCCTTTTCACTCTGTACATACTAGATAATGATACACCAACTTTATGAGCTATTTCTTTACAGTCGAGGGATGTTTCTTGTACATAAATTTTGATTGCTGAAAAATCAGCCTGACTCAATTCTTTTCCTTTGCCCATGATGCTTCAACAGGTTATCCTTAATGACTTCTACGACTAATTATGGGTCAATTGATACTGGGACATTGGCACACACATTAGGTAATATAAACAATGATTAGTAACCGGAAACCAGAATTCCGGGAACGTGGATATGTGTGGAAATGGTTTAAGAACACAAGGCTGAGGCCCAAGGTAATTTTGTGTGGAGACGAGTAACAATCCAAAAACATGATTCTTATCATTTAACCCATTCACGCCGGGGCCGTTCCGGCTTTGCGCGGTCGCAATACCGGGGTTCTCGAACGCATAAGCCTAACGCCTCGAGATTCTCGGGCACACAAGCTGCGAGCCTGGGTTGCCCGCTCGCTCCACCCAAGCGCACGGCTTCCCCTCATAGCTCGTCCAGGGCGTCTGACGCGAAAACCACAATACGTGCTATCACGTCAACCGGTGTGAATGGGTTAAAAATAATATATTCATTATATAATCAATTATTTTATGTAGATTAAAGATTTCTCTGCATTATTACAAAAAATAGGCAATGTAAGTAATATATTTGTGAAGATATGAGGTGTTAACCCGTTAACGACAGGTGACTAGATATCATGTCTAGTGGTTTTTGGGCCACACCCCGGGGACGCGTTATTTTGTCCAGCCCAGCCGAGAATCCCAACGCGTTAGGCTTATGCATTCAAGAGTCCTGGAATTTCGGTCTTTTTAAGCCGAAATGGTCCCATCGGGTAGGGGTTAAAGATAAAAAAAGTGAAGAATCCCAAAAATTGTCTATCAATTTTCCCAGTACTGTATATATATATATATATATATATATATATATATATATATATATATATATATATATATATATATATATATATATATATATATGTATATATATATATATATATATATATATATATATATATATATATATATATATATATATATATATATATATATATATATATATATATATATATATATATATATATATATATATATATATATATATATATATATATATATATATATATATATATATATATATATATATATATGTATATATATATATATATATATATATACATATATATATATATATATATATATATATATATATATAATATATATATATATATATATATATATATATATATGTATATATATAATCTAACTTTAGGAATTTATGAAATATTAATTAATTCAATATTTTCATGGAATAATATAGAATTTATGAAATATTAATTAATTCAATATTTTCATGGAATAATATAGAATTTAAACATCTCATGCAATTCTTACCTGCAACACTTTCACTTACCCATGCTCCTCTATCTAAAAGATATTGTGTTGCCCTTATATCTCCTGACAAACTTGCCATGTGAAGTGGTGTTACACGGTCATAATGTAGTTCATTAACATCATGTCCACCTTCCACCAGACGTTGAACTTCATCAAAATTTCTTGAGGCAACAGCATTGTGTAAAGGGAACATCTGGGTTCCTGTAAATATGTGAATTAGTACTTTGGGAAATAATTCAGATTACTCTAAAATGGCTTATAAAAAATATATAATTGGTCTCAAAATTTTCATATGACATGGAAATCAATCAATCTGTAATGAATTATTTACAAGATATATTCATATAATATTCTCATTCCTTCTCCTCCACTTAATTTCTGTGGACTAGTGTATTTCATGGCATTGTGATTTATTCAAATGATTATGCCATGAAATGCACATGAACATTACTTGAAATGTAAAAATTGGCCTTATGTATAGCTGATTTGATTGTCTGAGTAACAATCAAATATGTTTCTCTTACAATCTCTTCAGTATCCGATGCTGACAAGTGCTATACTTTTATTTGTCTAGTAATGGAGGGAAAAAACATAAACATTGTGAGTTTTCCCATTACTGAACGGTTAGCTTTTAACATGCTGTACTTTCATACATAAACATCAGTATAACAAAAAGGCTAAATATGTGTGTGTGTGTGTGTATGTGTGTGTGTGTGTGTGTGTGTGTGTGTGTGTGTGTGTGTGTGTGTGTGTGTGTGTGTGTGTGTGTGTGTGTGTGTGTGTGTGTGTGTGTGTGTGCGCGTGCGAGTGCGAGTGCGAGTGCAAGTGTGCATGTGAGTGTGAGAGTGTGCAGGTGTGCGTGTGTATATTACCCAATTAGGGCTATATCAAATATGTGAAGGTGTGAAAAAATATTCATGTATTTTGGGGCAAAGCTACATCATTGTGTTGGACTTTGTAGGACTGTGATTCACATCACAAACAACAGCATGTTCTCAATTGGTTTGGATAGAACACAGCTACTATGATTACCAGAAGGAAGTCCTTTTTACAACCCATGCAGGTGTTTGCTAAACCTTTACCTTATGCAATTTCTTTTGCTGTTGATTACAAGAGCACTTACTTGAATATTCTTCCATGTTTGCTCAACTTCTATATGTTTACTCCAAGTTCATGAGTTCGGAATCAAGTGCATCAATTTCTTTTACAATCTCTTCAGTATCCGACGTAGACGAGTGCTATACTTTTATTTGTCTTACTATCTCTTTTGTCCGGAATTTTGTACGAGGAGTGGTCCAACATTAGTTTGGACTTAACCAGATATACTTGGCATTGATGGATACATCATACATCATAAACACTATTTTTGATAGATAAATACAATAGAGCATACTCTTTTTTCAAGTATTAACTGACGAATGTTTCCTTAAGTATCTAGTTCCATTGACATCCACAGCATTGTGAGAAGAATGAGAATTCTGTACGAACGGTCGTCTCATGAAATCAGCTGATGTATGTTTACAATGGTAGTGACGCTGGGCACCCACAGATGTCTCTGATGCAATCATAACAGACGACAGCCATACTCGGTTGAAAAGGAAATAATTTTCGACATATTGTTTCACGTCTAGTGCAAGTGCAATCCCACCAGGGGCATGGGACAATCTAGCAGTGCCTTCTGTCAGTCAGGTAAGTCAGTATAAAGGCATTCATTTTATTGTATTCAAATGTTCGCAATTGAAAGAATCATGATGCCAAGCTATTTAGAATATTAAACTGATACTGGTAGCATGACCATCATTTTAATTTTTAATGTTTTTAGAAGTTACCTTTTCAAACCACACAATACTAAATCATGCAGAGAGTCTAAATGTTTTTAGACAATATGATTTTAAGCATATAATAATCTGTTGACTAGATCTGCCATGCATGCACATGAATACATGCACCTACACATACACTCGCCCCTGCTTC
>BOPN01006237.1:20000-22500 GCA_017312705.2 Penaeus japonicus
ATTTCTGTGTCTATCTATCTATCTATCTATCTATCTATCTATCTATCTATATATATATACATATATATATATGTATATATATACACATACATATATATGTGAAGCGGTCTGCGTGTGAGTGTGTGTGTGTGTGTGTGTGTGTGTGTATGTCTCTGTGTGTGTGTGAGTGTGTGTGCATGTGCACGCCCGCGGATCTACCTTTCCCATCTCCTTCTACCTGGACCTTGAAATAAGAAATATGAAAAAATTGAGGTCAAAAGTAAAAGAAAAAAAAAAAAAAAGATCAGCAACGCCTTGAATGACTTTCTTTTCTCGTTCAACTTGGCTCCGATCAATCAGCTGTGCGACTTTGCTCTCTCGTGGGACAGGCTCCGAGACTCCAGCCTGATAACTTTACTCGCTTTTTTTCCCTAATTGTTTTTGTCTTTGCTTTATTTTATTTATTTATTTATTTATTCATTTATTTATTTTTTTAGTTTGGTTTGATTTTTTTTTTCTTTTTTCTTTCTTTCTTTCTTTCTTTTTGCCGTTGTTCTTCGTTTTTCTCTCCTGATGTTGTTTTGCTGGTCAAAAAATAAGGTATTTCTTTCTTCTCTTTTTTTATTCCGTTTTTGGATATTCATTTTCCGTAAGTTTTGCTGTTCGGACGTTTTACTGTTTATTTGTTTCTTTTTTCAGCTTGCTTTGCTCATGTTGAGCATGTCGTCGATTTTTTTTTTTTTTTTTTTTTTTTTTTTTTTTTTTTTTTTTTTTTTTTTTTTTTTTATCTTACTTGCTTTCTAGTTTGCTTGCCTTTTTTTTATCTGTTGCCGTATTTTACTTTTTTTCATTCCGTTCGTTTCTTTTTCCTTTCTCAAGGCAAACAATTTGTCATTCTTCAATAAGCTCTTTTAGTTCTCTTTTCTTTTATTTTCGTTTCTTTCCTTTCTGTAACATAAAAGATAAACAGATAATGGCTATAAAAGAAGTTTAATATGATACCAAAAGAGAAAGATAACAAAAAGAGAAGGGAGGGTAGGTAGGACCAGAAAGGGGGGGGGGGGGTAGAGGGATAGGATAAGGTGGCAGGGGTTGGGTTCTGGGGTAGGGGGGAGGGGGGCGACTGGTGGTTATAGATGTCTGCGGTTAACGGGTGGGGTGGGTGGGTGGGTGGAGGGGGGGTTGGGAGGAGCAATGGAAGGGAAATGGTCGTTAGTCAACAATTACAAAAGAGTAACAGGCCATTGTGCTTTTGTATGGAGAAGGGGATAATATATATAAATATATATCTGTATGCCTGTGTTTGTCAGCATGTGGTTGTGTCAGATTGTGCGCGTGAGAGAGAGAGAGAGAGAGAGTGAGAGAGAGAGAGAGAGAGAGAGAGAGAGAGAGAGAGAGAGAGAGAGAGAGAGAGAGAGAGAGAGAGAGAGAGAGAGAGAGAGAGAGAGAGAGAGAGAGGGAGGGAGAGAGACTGAGAAAGAAAGAGAGAGAGAGGGAGAGAGAGAGAGAGAGAGAGAGAGAGAGAGAGAGAGAGAGAGAGAGAGAGAGAGAGAGAGAGAGAGAGAGAGAGAGAGAGAGAGAGAGAGAGAGAGAGAGAGAGAGAGAGAGAGAGAGAGAGAGAGAGAGAGAGAGAGAGAGGGAGAGAGAGAGAGAGAGAGAAAGAGAAAGAGAGAGAGAATGACAGAGAGAGAGAGAGAGAGAGAGAGAGAGAGAGAGAGAGAGAGAGAGAGAGAGAGACAGAGAAAGAAAGAGAGAGAGAAGGAGAGAGAGAGAGAGAGAGAGAGAGAGAGAGTTATACAGGTAAGGAAAATGTAATAAATCTAAGAAATAGACAAAGATAAAAAAAAAAAAAAAAAAAATAGAAAAAGAAAAAAAAAAAAAAAAAAAAAAAAAAAAAAAGGACCATAGAGACAACGCGTAAATAACCGTATCCTCAATATGGGGAAACGTCACGAGAAAAAGGATTGAATTCCCAATATTGCCTCGTTCAATCCCACTACGATAGATGCTGCAGGCGGGGCGGACTCGACGCGTATGAATGACTTGATATAAGTTGAAAAAAGAAAAAAAAGGAAAAAAGATGAAAAAAACGCCTATAAAAAAGGATATAGATGGTATGGTGGCTCTATGGTTAGCATGCAGAAACCACTATCGGCCTTAGAAGAGGAGTAGGTATCTGGAGTAGGTCGGTTTGGGTGTCCGGTAGGATTCAATGGGATGGCAGACCTGGAGCAGGGTTGAACTGTCAAGGTACATTTGTGTGTGTGTGTGTGTGTGTGTGTGTGTGTGTGTGTGTGTGAGGTGAGGCTGGGTTTGTGTGTGTGTGTGTGTGTGTTGTAGTCTTATGTGTGTGTGTGTTTGTGAGAGAGAGGGGGAGATAAAAAGTGAGAGAAAGTTGTGTTGTGTCGTGCTGTGTTAAATTGTGTATGTGTGGATGAGATTCCGTGTAAAAGCGCACTGAATTGTCATAAGCAATACTAATCTAATCACTCGCATAATACAACAGTACCACAAATATCCT
>BOPN01006237.1:45000-52500 GCA_017312705.2 Penaeus japonicus
TCAATCGCCAGAGGAATATATATGGAGGAAAAGAGACAGAGAAAGAGGGGATGGGAGAAAGAGAGTGTGAGTGAATGAGAGAGAGAGAGAGAGAGAGAGAGAGAGAGAGAGAGAGAGGGGGGGAGAGAAAGGGGGGGGAGAAGAAACAATATAGACCGACAGGCAGGCAGTGTAAAGGAAAAGAAAAAAAACAATTAATCAAAAATCAAAGGAATGTGGTGGAAAGAGGAGAAGGAGTGAGAAAAAAAAGAAGAAGAAAAAAAAAGAAGGAAAGAAAGAAGTAGGAAGATAAGGAAACAAAGAGAGAGAGAATGAGAAGGGAGACGAAGGAGGAGAACAAGCAATGCACAATCGCAATTATAAAGTCAAATCACCGCCAGCGACGTCCATCAAAGTCTTCTTCCTGCTTCTTTACTCCTTCCCGTGAGAGCTTTGAACAACCTGATTATCAAGAAATCTCACAAGCTCTTGGGAAAAGAAGAAGGAGGGAAAAAAGGGAGGAAAAGTGGGAAGGGGGTCGAGAAGAGAGATAGAGAAAATATGCAAATCAACATTTTTCAGAAATTTGATGCATAATAATGACCTTCGTGATGCGGATAGCTCCCGTGTCTCCCGCATTTCCCCGTCTCTTTCTTCTTCATTCGCTTCCCCTCCTCCTTTATTCTATTCTTATCCCTTTTACCTCCCCTTCCCACAATCCTTTTACCCCCTTCTTCTCGCCTCCTCCCCTCTCCCCCATCTTCCCCGTATCCTTCTCGTTCTCTCACAGATCAGACACCCTTCTTCTCTCGGGATTTCCTTCTTATTATTGCTTTTTCCCTTGCCTTTCCCTTTCTTTCCCCTTCCCCCCTTCCTTGTTTTCTTGCACTCCCCACACCCGACTCCCCTCCCCTCTTACTTTTGTTCCCCTCCCTCATTCCCTCATTCCCTCACCCCCTTTTTTCTCGCTTCCCCAACATTCCAAACCTAACTCCACCTCCTCTCCATCACGGCAACCTCGACCCTCCCTTCCTTACCCAAAACACCTCATGGCAACCCCACCTACCCACCCCCCCCCCCCCCCCACCGTCTAAGTCCTGCCCATCCCCTCCTCCCCTATCCCCGTTCACCCCCCCCCCCTCCCATCCTCCTCCTCCTCCTCTATCACCGCCTAAACACCCTCCTCCTCCTCCTCCTCCTCCTCCCCTATCCCTGTCCAAGCACCCCCCCCCCCCCATCCTCTCCTATCCCCGTTCAAGCTCTTCACTCCCCCCCACCCCCCCAGCTCCCACCCGCCCACTCACTCTCATTAGCATGGCGGCCTTCGATCTTATACTATCTTTGAGGCCTGGGGTGTGAAGTTATAATTGTGTTTTGCCTTATTTAACAACCTTTTTGCGCCCCTCCCTGGGACTGTTAGGAAAGTTAGTGAGAGGACCTCATTTAAACTTGGTGGACCTCTGGGATGCCGGTGGAGGAGGAAGGGAATGAAGGAGGAGTTGGAGGGAGGGAGGGAGAGGGAGGAGGATAGACGGCGAGTAGATGGGAAGGGGAGTCGGAAGAGGGATGGAGGGGGTGGATGTAAAAAAAAAATAAATAAATAAATAAAATAAAAAAACAGAAGAATGACAGGAGGTTAGCTAGGACTCAAGGGAAAAAAAACACGGAATGCAAATGAATTTATCAAATCGTGTTTTTTCCATGGAGGAAGAGACAAACAAAACAAAGCAAAAAAAACTCATGAAATATGTATTTTTTTATGCAGAAAATAAATGAGGTTATCAAATCATCTCTTTGGAAATTCAGCAAAAAAGGGAAAAAAAAAAAATCAACAAAACACAAAATATATCCGCATTTTCATTAAATCTGACACGGTACTGCTTATCTGTTGGATATATGATTAAAAATGAATTTATTTCAAAAGCTAGAAACACAGAGGCAGCTGATAAATCTGTGAATAAAAATGAATAAAATAACATATTCATTTTTTTTTCTTAATAACTAATCATAAAAATAATGATACTAAAAAAACAAAAAAAAACAAGGGAATACCTCAAACTTGCCATTTAACATAAAGGTTATATTGCTGCCTTGAAGAACACGAAAAATTCACCAAAAGAAACCAGATGACGAAATATGAACATAAATTTAAGAGAATAAAGATAATGGACAGATGGCTCGGGAGAATATCATACTGTCTTTTACAATTTAGAAATGGTGTCAGTGCTCGAAATGAAAAAAAAAGAGAGGGAAGAGAGGGAGAAGGAGAGGGATGGAGAAAGAGAGAGAGAGAGTGAGGGGAGGGGGGAGTGAGAGAGAGAGAAAGAGAGAGAGAGAGAGAGAGAGGATGAGAGAGAGAGAGAGAGAGAGAGAGAGAGAGAGAGAGAGTCAGAGAGACAAAGAAAGAACTAGAGAGAGAGAGAGCTAACGCAAGCGAGAGAGAGAGATTGGAAAGAAGGAAGACGAAAAGAGAGAGAGCTAACGCAAGCGAGGGAGAGAGATAGGAAAGAAGAAGGAAGACGAAAAGAGAGAGAGAAAAAACAAGATCTCGCACATGTTCCCACCGCGGCGCAGGACACCGAAGATGGCATATCGAAAATTAGTCAGTTATTTATGATGCAATCGGTGATGGTCTTTGTGTCTTCTCTCTCGTCTTTTTTTTTTCTTTCTTTCTTTCTTTCCTTTCTTTTTTCTTTCTTCGATGAGGTTGTCCGATATATGCATGTGTGTATGTATGTATATGCATACATACATACATACATACACATATATATATATATATATATATATATATATATATATATATATATATATATATACTCTCTCTCTCTCTCTCTCTCTCTCTCTCTCTCTCTCTCTCTCTCTCTCTCTCTCTCTCTCTCTCCCTCTCTCTCTCTCTCTCTCTCTCCCTCTCTCTCTTTCTCCCCCCCCCCCCCCTTCCCCTTCGTAGCCGCAGCCTCTACCGATAGTCAATACATGATTATCCTCGCCTCTCCATTCTTAATGCTAACGCGAGAATATCGGCTGATCGCCCACTCTTCGCCGAAATGGACATCTATAAGGAATGTGCAAGAAGGATATCAAACAGTAAAAGGATGAAATATTGAGTGTGCTTTGCGTGTGTTTGCGTGTCTGTCTGTCTGTCTATCTGTCTGTAATATTTTGTTTAATACTAGTGACACACCAATAATCTACTAAACTGGAAAGCACTCAGGTTTGCAAAATATGATTGATGGTGAGAGAGTATTATCATTATCATTATCATCATAACTGATATCATTATCGTCATCCTTCTCATTATTAACGCTATCTTTGTTATCATTATCATTATCTTAAACGTGTTGATCGTGTAATGATTAATATCATTGTTATTATCATTACTATTATATGTTCATTATCATTATCAATATTATCATCATCATCTCCGTTAGTATCATAATCATACCTATTATCATTATCATCATTATTATTATTAAAATATTTTTTATCATTATTACCTTCATGGTTACTTCCGTTATCATCACCACTACTTCTATTAATCTTATGATAATTATCATTATTACCACCATTATCTTTATCATTATTACCAGTATCATCCTCATCACATAATCATCATACTCACAATCATCATCGTAACTCTTATCATCATCACTATCACCATCATCCTCATCACAACACCGGCCATTTATCGATACTCTCGCCGCCCACAGCCGCCCATCCCACGCCTCGGGCCTGCACTCCATCATGGCCAGGTAGTCAAATATATGTCTCTGTCTCTATCTATCTTTTTCTGTCTCTCGTTCTCTTATTGTCTCTCTCTCTCTATGTCTCTCCTTCTCTTATTCTCTCTATCTGTCTCTCTTTCTATTATTTTCTCTCTCTGCCTCTCGTTCTCTTATTCTCTCTCTCTCTCTCTACCTATTTTTCTCTTCTTTTCCCTCTCTCTGTCTGTCTTTCTCTTATTCGCTTACTCTCTGTCTATCTTTCTCTTATTCTTTATTTCTATCTGTCTATCTTTCTCTTAATCTCTCTCTCTCTTTATTTTATTATCTCTCTCTCTCTGTCTATCTTTTTCTTATTCTCTATATCACGCTTTGTCTCGTTTCTCTTATTCTCTCTATCTGTCTCTCTTTCAGTTATTCTCTCTCTCTCTCTATCTATCTCTCATTCTCTCTCTCTATGTTTGTCTCTCTTTCTTTTATTATTCCTCTCTTTGTCTCTCTTTCTCTTACTCTATCTCTCTCTTTCTATCATTCTCTTATTATCTTTATCTGTTTCTCTTTCAGTTATTCTCTCTTTCTCTTTCTCATCTGTTCTCTCTCTCTGTCTATCGTTCTCTTATTGTCTCTCTTTGTTTGTCTCTCTTTCTCTTATTCTCTCTTTCTTTGTCTCTCTTTCTCTTATTCTCTCCTTCTTTGTCTCTCTTTCTCTTATTCTATGTCTCTCTGTCTATCTATATTCTCTCTCTCTCTTTGTCTATCTTTCTCTTATTCTCTCTCTCTCTCTCCCCTCTCTCTCTCTCTCTCTCTCTCTCTCTCTCTCTCTCTCTCTCTCTCTCTCTCTCTCTCTCTCTCTCTCTCTCTCTCTCTCTCTCTCTCTCTCTCTCTCTCTCTCTCTCTCTCTCTCTCTCTCTCTCTCTCTCTCTCTCTCTCTCTCTCTCTCTCTCTCTCTCTCTCTCTCTCTCTCTCTCTCTCTCTCTCTGTGTGTCTCGCTTTCTCTTATTCTCTCTCTTAGTGTCTCTCTCTCTATGTCTCTCTTTTCTCATTCTTTCTTTGTCTATCTTTCTCTTATTCTCTCTCTTAGTGTCTCTCTCTCTATGTCTCTCTTTTCTCATTCTTTCTTTGTCTATCTTTCTCTTATTCCCTTTCTCTCTCTGTGTCTCTCTTTTCTCATTCTTTCTTTGGCTATCTTTCTCTCTCTGTCTATCTTTTTCTTATCCTCTCTCTCGATTTCTTTTAATCTCTCTGTCTCTGTCTCTCTCTCTCCCTCTCTTTCTCTCTCTCTCTCTCTCTCTCTCTCTCTCTCTCTCTCTCTCTCTCTCTCTCTCTCTCTCTCTCTCTCTCTCTTTCTCTTATTCTCTCTCTGTGTGTCTATCTCTCTCTTATTCTCTCTCTCTCTCTGTCTATCTTTCTCTTATTCTCTCTCTCTCTCTGTCTATCTTTCTCTTATTCTCTTTCTCTCTGTCTGTCTATCCTTCACTTATTCACTTACTCTTTCTCCGTCTATATTTCTGTTATTCTATCTCTTTCTGTCTCTGTCTATCTTTCTCTTATTCTCTCTCTCTGTCTATCTTCCTCTTATTCTCTCTGTATCTGTCTCTTTCTCTTATTCTCTCTGTCTATCTTTTTCTTATTCTATATCTCACTCTCTGTCTTTCTTTCTCTAATTCTCTCTCTCTGTCTCTTTTATTCTGTCTCTCTCTCTCTTTCTTTTATGCTCTCTCTCTTTGTCTATTTTTTTCTTATTCTCTATCTCACTCTCTCTCTTTTATTCTCTTTATTCTCTTTCTCTTATTCTCTCTCTCTCTCTGTCTACCTTTCTCTTATTCTCTCTCTCTCTCTTTTATTCTCTCTCTGTGTCTATCTTTCTCTTATTCTCTCTCTGTCTCTGTTCTATCTTTCTCTTATTCTCTGTCTCTCTGTCTATCTTTCTTTTATTCCATTTCTGTATCTGTCTGTCTTTCTCATATTCTCCCTCTCTCTGTCTGTCTTTCTCTTATTCTCTATCTCTCTGACTATCTTTCTTTTATTCTCTCTCTCTGTCTATCTTTCTCTTATTCTCTCTCTCTGTCTATCTTTCTCTTATTCTCTCTCTCTCTCTATCTTTCTCTTATTCTCTCTCTCTCTCTCCCTCTGTCTATCTTTCTCTTATTCTCTCTCTGTGTCTATCTTTCTCTTACTCTCTCTCTCTGTTTATCTTTCTCTTATTCTCTCCCATTCTATCTCTTATTCTCTCTATCTTTTTCTTGTTCTCTCTCTGTCTGTCTTTCTTGATCTTTTTCTTTTTCTCGCTCTGTCTATCTTTCTCTTATTCTCTCTCTGTGTCTATCTTTCTCTTATTCTCTCTCTCTGTCTATCTTTCTCTTATTCTCTCTCTCTGTCTATCTTTCTCTTATTCTCTCTGTGTGTGTCTATCTCTCTCTTGTTCTCTCTCTCTCTGTCTATCTTTCTCTTATTCTTTTTTCTGTATATCTATCTTTCTCTTATTCTCTGTGTGTGTGTCTATCTCTCTCTTGTTCTCTCTCTCTCTATCTATCTTTCTCTTATTCTTTCTCTGTGTATCTATCTTTCTCTTATTCTCTCTGTGTGTGTCTATCTTTCTCTTATTCTCTCTGTGTGTGTCTATCTTTCTCTTATTCTCTCTTTGTGTGTCTATCTTTCTCTTATTCTCTCTGTGTTTGTCTATCTTTCTCTTATTCTCTCTCTCTCTATCTTTCTCTTATTCTCTCTCTGTGTGTCTATCTCTCTCTTGTTCTCTCTCTCTCTGTCTATCTTTCTCTTATTCTCTCTCTCTCTGTCTATCTTCCTCTTATTCTCTCTCTGTATGTTTATCTTTCTCTTATTCTCTCTCTCTGTCTATCTTTCTCTTATTCTCTCTCTCTCTGTCTATCTTTCTCTTATTCTCTCTCTCTCTGTCTATCTTTCTCTTATTCTCTCTCTCTCTCTTTCTCTTAGAAACGTAAACACCAATTTTCCGGGTGTCTGATCAATAACTCGCCGGTCACCGGTTTTATTTAACAAGGGGGATAAAACCCTCCCTCTCCTCTCCCTTCCTATCCCCCTAGCCTCCTTCCTCTCCCTTCCTATCCCCCTAGCCTCCTTCCTCTCCCTTCCTATCCCCCTAGCCTCCTTCCTCTCCCTTCTATCCATCTAGCCTCCCTGCCTTCACTACTATCCCTCTGCCGCCCCCCCTCCCCCTTTCCTCTCCTATCCCCCCTACACTCCTCCTCTCTCTCCTATCCCCCTAACCTCCCTCCTCCCTCTCCTGTTCCCCTTAGCCTTACCCATCCCTTCCTACCCCTCTCCCTCCCCCCAAGCTTTACCCATCCCTTTCCTATCACCCTCGCCCCCCTTCCCCCCTCCCCCTTGTGGATACCCCCCTTTCCTCTAAAGATGGCGGAGGTTAGTGAGGGTGGGGGAGAGGGGGAGAGGGGGAGGGGTGTATGGGAGTAAGGGGGGATTAGGGGGAGAGGGGATGGATAATAAGCGAACTATTACGGAATTTCAGAAAGCGGGAACGAAGTGTGGCGTGAATAGTGACGTCATGCGGTGGGAGGTGAGAAGGAGGGGGTATGAAAATAGAGGGGCGGTTTTGGCTTTGACTCAACTACTCATACTCTCATATATATGCCAGTCTCATTAGCGCGTTTATAATCAGTGAGAAAATAAATAAATAAATAAATAAAAAAACATCATCTACTATACAGATCATCTTATTATCATCATTACACAAACGTTTTTTTATATATATAAATTCATCCCTTCACAAAAAAAAGGAAAAAAAAAATAAAAATAAAATGTA
>BOPN01006238.1:7500-10000 GCA_017312705.2 Penaeus japonicus
AATGGAACACTATGTAATCACTTAAACATACCTTAACATGTAAAATGGCAGTGGAGGTCACAGGGTTAAATAATGAACAGCTATGTGGCTGTCAAGTGATTATTGAGGGAATCGGAGATTTGGAGTTCGAGCCTGGTATGGGAAGTGGACAGAATTTTGAAATCCTTGTGAGTATAAGGGTGGTTTTCCGAGTGTGAATGTTGGCGGATATATATAGCAGAGAAAGACGGTTTGTTCATAGGCAGGCCTGTTCTAATTGACTTACTCATATGTTCAAGAATCCTGTGTTTGAACCAACGTGACGTTGATCCAATATACCTAGCGGTACAGCCAGGACAACTATATTGATATACTATATTTGAACATAATTCTGAAGGGACTTGATCTCTCTTTCTTAAAAAAAGTACCAATTGCATAGTTGTTTGAGAAAGCTATATTAAATTTTATTTGAGGGAAGGAATGCTTCAGCATCTCGCGTAATTGTTTTCGAATCAAGAAACTGAAGTGTCCTAAATAAGGAAGCTTATTTACTTAACTTAACTTCCTTAGGGACAGTAGAAATTTTGACGGGAGGACATAAATTACTGTTTAAGAATAGCCTCACTGTTTTGAAGATTATATTGTCAAGGGGTCCATTCATTTTAAAGTAGTTGGTCAGATATTTAATTTCTTTATCAAACAGGTACCATGTGGAGCAGATATTAGATGTTCTATTGATAAGAGTAGAAATATTATTAGTCTTGTATTTCTGAGGGGAGTGGCTTAAATAATTTAAACCTAAACCAGTGAATGTTGGTTTTCTATAAACTGTTGTGAATAGACATCCGTTTTCTTTGGCGATTGGCGTGTCAAGAATTTCACAGTTAAACTTAGTATTAGTATGCTGGTTGTTAAGATGGGATAAAAATTGTTTGTGCGAATGATGTTTAAACACGAGGAAAGTATCATCCATGTACCTTTTATAGAAAATAGGTTTAAAAGTAGTATATATATGTATATATATGTATATATATATATATATGCGTGTGTGTGTGTGTGTGTGTGTGTGTGTGTGTGTGTGTGTATATATACATATATATATATATATATATATATATATATATATATATATATATATATATATATATATATATATATATTCGCCATTTCATTTTCGTAAACATCCTTTTTCAGGAATAACGAGAAATAACAATAGAAAGACCTTGAAATGAGACCTGGAAGGGAAGGGACTAAAGGAAAAGAAAGCGAAAACGAGAGAGAGAAGAGAAAGCGAGAATGAGAGAGAGAGAGAGAGAGAGAGAAATGCTAAAGAAGGAAAAGAAATAAAGAAAAGAAAGAAACATTCATACATTGAAAGCAAGTAAGTGAATATAGATAGATAAGTAAAAAAATGAATGTACTTATATATATGTATATATATATATATATATATATATATATATATATATATATATATATATATATATATATATATATATATATATATATATATATATATATATATATATATATATATATATACATATATATATATATATATATATATATATATATATATATATATATATGCATATATATATACATATACATATATATATATATATATATATATATATATATATATATATATATATATATATATATATATATATAGATAGATATATAGATAGATAGATAGATAGATACATAGATATGTATATGTATATGTATATATGTATATATATATATATATATATATATATATATATATATATATATATATATATATATGTATATGTATATATATATATATATATATATATATATATATATATATATGTATGTATATATATATGTATATATGTATAGATAGATAGATAGATAGATACTTATAGATAGATAAATAGATAGATAGATGGATAGATAGATATATACATAGATAAATAGATAGATATGTAGATAGATAGATATATAGAGAGATAAAATTGTTAAGATACAACTCAATCTATAAATACGAATACGAAATGCGAAACCAAGCTCCGAACGAAGAACAGCCCGAAAGGAGACCAAAACGAAATCCAATTTTACGACGCATTTTCACCGTGATTAAGCAGATTCTATGACAACTTCAGGACTTCTCGATAATAATCCGGAGTCACAAAGTTACACGCGCTATTAGAAGGAATCTGAAAGGCTTGTCCCCTGGCTTGGCTGGAAGACAAGAAGCAGCAAGATCTGATGAAAAGGGGAAGAGAAATTTCACCGAGAAGACGGCGGTAACTGCATGACGCATGACGAATATTTAATGCACCCGGAAGTTCTGGTTCGACTGGAGGGAAGTGAATGAATAGCTTTCAATAATTACGAAGTTATGTAATTAACGTTCCGATATTACTTCGTCATAGCCGGGGTTTTATAAATAATGATAATGGGAATACTAATAATGAAAATTGTGATAGTAATACCAAAGGTGATGACGATTGTGATGATGGTGATGATGATGATGATGGTAATGATGATG
>BOPN01006238.1:15000-17500 GCA_017312705.2 Penaeus japonicus
CAATATGTATTCTAACATTCAGACTAGAAATAGTGGGGTGTGACAATACTTTATTGAAGAATTATCTCACTAGGCAAGATCCTCATATGGAGTCGTTGTTTATTGAAATCAGGATGATTAATAGAACTATAATAATTGGGGTGATATATAGAAAACCTCATAATAGCCACGAAGACTTCTCCAAAAACAAGAAAACAAAATCATCTGGATAAAAGATTTACATAGTAATGACGTTAAAGGAATTGTCCATTGCAATATATCTGATCACTCTCCTATATTTTTCTATTTCAAAATGCAAGAGCCATAGCCAACTTGTATAGTAGTGACATCATACATATGACATACATGCAATGAACACAATCTACGATCCGATTCCCTATTCCCTCTCTGTTATTCCCTATTATATGACATCTTCATAGATTACCATGTAAATAAACCTTGCATCACTAATGAAATTAAGAAAATGATAAAAGAGCGTAATAAAGTGCAACGTAAATTTGCGAAGCGACCAATAACGTATGGTGAAGCGCATGGCAAATTAGAAAACCGTATTTCTCGATCTATAAAATCAAGTAGAACACAATATTTCAGACAAATTAGTCTAATCATTAAGAAATTCACAGGAAGCCTATTCCATTATCAACACAGTACTACATAGAAAGAAAAACAATGCTGTTGTAGTTCCTCCTGTCTCATCTAATGAGTTCAATTTAGATTTGAAATAGGTTGAAATCGTGAATTCACTACGCACCCAGAAACGACGGGCTTCCAATATCATTGTAATCAGCCCCCTGCTAGTCCATTTTTATAGATTTTTTTTCAAAAGAGTCTTTCTCAGACCTATTGAAAATCGCGGGATTCTAACAATTATAGACCCGTTGCTATTCTGTCATCTTTAAGTAAAATCATGGAAGGATCAGCCATTATTAAGCTTTATGACCACGTAAATAATCATTCGATGATCAAAGACTCTCAACTAGGTTTCAGAGTTCTCATTTCTACAGAAACTGCACAACAGTATTTCATACACCCTGTTTGAAATACACTCGATACAAACCAGTTTACTGTGAGTGTGATTATCGATTTATCAAAAGCATTTGATACCATAAATTGCTATAATTTATTTAAGAAATCAACCCACTGTTGTTAGTAGGAAATTTCCATAAAAGGTTTTCCAGTTAGTTATCAAATAGATCCCATTATGTCCAATGCAAAAATGAAATTTAAACATAAAATGTGGTGTCCCCCAAAGTTTCATTATGTGTCTATTCTTTCTCATATATTAACGATATTGTAACATAAGAAATTAATTTAACTTTATCTTATCGCAGGTGTACAATCAATATATCTCATACGAATATCATTAATCTTATCAGGGCAATAAATAACTACTGAACTTGCATATGCTAGAAATTATTTCGAAGTTAATAAACTGACATTAAAGTTACAGAGGACTCTATATTTTGCACCGTGACAAAATATATCCCTCGAATGTCATGCCAATTTTCATAAACAATAAAACAATAAAGAAAGTATCCGAAACAGAGTTCTTAGGCATTATTATGGAAAAACAGTTGAACTAAAGAAAACACATCCAGCTTATCAGAGACAAAATTTATAAACAGTGTGGGATTTTTCATCAAGCTCGTGAGTCTTTAGGCCTACTGTCATACCATAAGGGGTGCGGCCAGTAGAACTGTCTTGCAGCTACTAAATGTAATAAAAAGGGTCATACGAATAATTGTAGGATCGAGAAAGAGAACAAACTAATAAGGCATTCTGTAATTAAAATATCTTAAAGATACTAGACATTGATATCATAAAAAGTGCAAAATTTGCTTACAAATGCCTAAATGGTTTAACCAGTCATCAGGACTTTCACGATGTATGGCTTCGTCCCAGTCTCAGTCTAATATTAGATATCGTGGTGCTAAAGCTTATAATCATTTGCCGGTTGTAATCAGATATAGACCTACTCTTGTTAACTTTAAAACTCGTCTAAAAACAGCACCTTGTCTCAATCAGTGATATCTTCTATAGCTATAGTTTCTCTATTTTTTTTAGCTACTTCGCTTTGTTTGTATATATGTTTATATATATTCACATATATATATATAGACATATATTTGTGTTTATATATATTTATATGTATATATATACATATATATATATATATACATATACATATATATATATGTATATGTATATATATATATATATATATATATATATATATATATATATATATATATATATATATATATATGTATATATTGTTAAACTCGCCCTTGTCCACTTGTATGTTGAGCTCGGCCCGTTCCGTGGCAATGAATATGAACAGATCCAAGGACTTGCAATGAGATCGAGCATTGCCGACACGTTGTAGGTAGCAAAGTAGTGTGGCTACGTCGCCGTAGTACCTCCGAGGACGGGCCTCCAGGACCTCTGCAGAAGGCTGAACAGGGTCCACCCAAACATATAATTCACTAAAAAAGAGGAA
>BOPN01006238.1:22500-30000 GCA_017312705.2 Penaeus japonicus
AGGCTCTCTGTCCACGTGTTTAGAATTCTCGAGCTTTACGGTCAACTCTTGGCTCATTTACGGTCAACTCTTGGCTCATTTGGTGAGTTGACCGTTTGATATGTCAATCCCTCACCTTCTAGTGGTAATAGGGCTGACTCAACTAAACCGTCATGACAATTTTCGTGCAGCATTTTGGATGTTACTACTACTTTCTTTTTTTCTACCATTATTACTATTACTTTTATTGTTACTACAATTACTACTACCAGTGCGGATAAAAATGAGAATGCGGATGAAAACAACAGTAGTAATGAATAGAAAAATAGTGACGCTCTACAGTGACATCGTTGGTGTCGTCTAAATGAAGCAGGCTATTCTACAAGTTTATAAGCGTTTTTCGTTTATTTCATTAGGAAATTGTATGTCATACTTAAGATATACGAATTAGCCAAATAACACAGTTATATAATAGAGAATATAGGTAGTACGTTGCAGGTACGGTTAACATCCTAGTCAATGGCTGTTGATGATACGTCAATTACAAAAATGCAGTTACTTTACTGTGAAAATAAATTATTATCACTAAAGTAGTGTAAATAAGACTCTTTTAGCTAATACACGACTAATAAAACCAAATATAGAAAACACTGTAGACGAGATTTCCCACATAAGGGAATTGCATTGCACTGTATTGCATCCGACGATTGACACCTCGTGATGTTGTTTGGAACTTTCGTGTTATTTTTGTCGGTAGTAATCCACCGTTTCCTTTTAATTGCCTCATACATTGATTGCTTCGATGGCTGTGTGAATTCCAGTTTTATAAAAGGTATCAATTACTACCAAGGATATTGTGACATTCAGGGAAGTTTGAAGAAACATACTCTCCGCTGACATGAGTTCTGTCACTCGAACTTATTATATATAACAATGTATACAATTTCAGAAAAGAGGAAATTGTTAACGACGCAATTATTTTATCTACTCACGGATATCTCACAATTCAGTGTGTAACCACTTGCAAATAACGTTTATTTAAAAAAATATATGCAACATGCAACACAAATAAAGGCTGTTATTAGTAAAGCGTCAGTTAAGATGTCAGGATAGGCTATTGTTGGTGACAATTCTCTGTAAATATTCTTTCGTACCCTAGGAATTTTGTGAACCTCATCTGGAGAACCACTGTGTAAGTAGAAGTGGGATACAAAGTCTGTCAGTGACATATGTGACACGGTGAATAAGCATCAGGCTATGTGAGTGTATATTTGCTTCATAGAATAAGTAAAAATATCAGTTACATTATGTATAAATGTTTCAATACATTCATTGAATATATTTTGTTTTATATGCAGTGTTATAGTGAAAAAAGGACCAAAGAATCATTAAGCTTAAAAACCGTTTATAAGCCAGATGCAAACAGTGATATGAAAATGAACTAGAACAAACCATGAAAAGTCGTCTGTCACACAGCTAGGAGCAAGACTCAGGCAAAACCGTGAAATATTAGAGTGCCAGAAGATAGCTCTTTCCAATTAGGGTAAAGAATTGACTGTCTTCACTTAATATAATGATATGATAGTTTTGGAATATGCTCAGTGAAAAAAGACTTGACTCATTATCGGAATGAGTAATTTGGAATATAATGAAATTTTAAGAAAGAAGGATAGCATGATACTGGAAGAGATGAGGTAAAGGGGGGACATTACTGATGAAATAGGTTATGAGGAAGTGAATTGCTATTCTTTAGATTGGTAAGAGTAGAATTGGTGACAAATATCTATTAGAACCAAAAGTTCTCTCTCTCTCTCTCTCAAAGTTATAAAGGCACATATCGAATTGTCTATAAGCACAGTAAATTGTGAAACAGCAATAGCAAAGATAATATTTGCCTGCCCCCCTCCCCGCATGAAAAATAACAAGGAACAGACATGACAGGTAAATCATTTCAGGATATAAATAAAACGAGCGAATAAAACAAACACATAAAGGGTAAGAACAAAAAATGCGAACAAGAAAAAGAGAACAGTGCAAGGAAGCGACAAAATACTGCACTTAGCTCCCAGAAACGATTTTCCAACCGTCAAGATCCCCCGCACTTGTAAGAGAAATGATAAAACGTGATATTTGGCTGCACTTGTGATACTGAACCGAAAGTCCCGAAACGTCACGTTCTACTTTTCCATTACAAATATCCTTATGCCAGTAATATAAAAAGTTCAAATGACTAACGCTAAAATATTTCATATAAAAACAATGCATTTCACATAATCCATCTGTCACTATGATCTCTGCTTATGTTCCTGAAAATCCTGTACGTCCTCCATCAGACCCAATTATTTCTGGACAATCGTCCGATTCAGAAAGTAATAGAAGTTCATGAGCTAAATGGGAAACTTTTGGACCAGAAACACTTGGTCCATAAATCCAGTGGTTCATTGGCTAGCTGTGTTATTCACTCTATCTATAGCAAGAGACTCGGGAATATCAAAGGTTTCTTTTCAGTCCTCCTTGGAATCAGGAATATCGCTTTGCTGAAGAGTGAACGGAGATTGATTCAAGATGATCCGCAGGGGATAGAATACGATGAAAAAAGAAATAAAACAAAGCCATATATATAGACACACACACACACACACACACACACACACACACACATATATATATATATATGTATATATATATATATATATATATATATATATATATATATATATATATATATATATATATATATATATATATATATATATATATATATATATATATATATATATATATATATATATATATATATATATATATATATATATATATTACATTAATATATATATATATATATATATATATATATATATATATATATATATATGTATATATATACATATATATATATATATATATATATATATATATATATATATATATATATATAAATATATATACATGTATATATATATATATATATATATATATATATATATATATATATATATATACATACATATATATATATATATATATATATATATATATGCAGAAATACACCCAACCCGACAAAGGTCATGGAGTCGTTATCCTTAGTATGGCTGACTACCATAGTAAACCTCAAACCGTACTTGAGGACAACTCTGGATTTAAACAAATAACCTCGGGTACGGCTACTCACATTTTGAAACTGGGGGACATACTGAATAGATAGTTATATTTGGTAAAAAAACAATTATCAGAGAAATAACTAACAACCCTTTTAGTATATTCAGCTCCAATCCTCTACGCCCTATTATATATGCTACTGAAAACTTCAACTACAATTTTACAAAATTCTTAGTTCAGATAATCACCCCTTGGCAATCGGTATACCGGTATACCATAGAAAACTCTTTTACCTTCATTAAAGAAATTTGCGCCCTTAAACCATCACGCATCGTTAAAGCGGTCAGTTTTGACATAGAATCACTGTTCAGAAATGCCCATCTCAAGGAAACTACATACATAATTAATAACATGCATACCTCTTCTCTTTTAAACTACTTTGGCCTGAACAAAACTACCTACAGAAAAGTACTGGACATTCCTGCTCATCATTCGTTATTTTCATTCAGTGATTCATTTTACAAGCAGGCTGACGTTTTTACATCGTATTCAACAACACGAACACTATCGGTAATTTTTTAAAGCAAGAGAAAAAGGGCGATTCTCATTTGTATTCGTATGTGGTTCACCTCTTTATTTGTCCTTGCCGTCAAGCATTCTCGAACATAAAGGCGAGTCTATCCGGGCAGGCCCACGCAGCCTTCTTAGCAATTGGAGAGCACCTTCACAACAACCCATTTAATACTACTGATTTCAAAATCTCGACCTGTTCATAGCTAAGTATCTGCACATTAGTGTGATGAAACCAGAACTCAACAATTGTACTACTGTAACCACCTTATTCACTATGTAAAGCATCACCTACCCCAGAATTATTTATATTTTCTTTCAAATTCTGAGGCAGCTAGGCCTCAATTCTCTGGCTTTGCTGCCCCCCCCCCCCCCATTTTTTCTCACTCACTCACTGCCTTTCTCCTCCTCCCTTCCTTTCACTCATTCCTTTTCTCCTCCTCCCTTTCTTTCTCTTACTCATGCATTCCCTTTCTCCTCCTCTTTTCCTTTCACTCATTCATTTCCTTTCTCCTCCTCCATTCCTTTCACTCACTCACTCATTCCTTTTCTCACCCTTAATTCCTTCCACTCACTCACTCATTCCCTTTCTCCTCCTCCTTACTTTTCTCTTACTCACTCATTCCTTTTCTCCTCTTCTCTTCCTTTCACCCAATCAATCATTCCCTTTCCCCCCGTCCCTTACTTTCACTCACTCCCTCATTCCTTTTCTCCTCCTCCCTACCTTTCACTCATTCCCTTTCTCCTCCCCTTCCTTTCTCTCACTCACTCACACGAGCTCTATTTTTCACCTACTCCGTCTATTTTGGACTTTATTTCCTTACTTTCTGTTTCTCCCTCCTATACCTCTTATATTCTCTCCTGATTCTTCTCCATGGCTTTTCATTTGTAACCACCTCTAATTTTTCCTGTTTTATTCAATCTGTAATGTTCCCTTGACTGTACTCTCCTCTCCACCCTCTCCTCCATTTTATGATATTTACCTTCTGTTCCTTTAGCTTTCCCCTTATTATACATACATTTTTTCCAGCTTATTCTGCCCTCATCTATATTATATTCTCGTTAATATGAATCAATAATACCTATTGTTTGGTCATTTCTTTCATGTTTCAATTTTTCCCCTATCCTATCCGAGGTTCGCTTAGAATAGCTCTCTTATCTTTTGTCTTTTCGGTTCATTCTTATACCTACTTTCTTTACTATTCTGTTATTTTGCTCTCTTTTTTATATAACTCTTACTTTCTAATATATTTTGCACTAGATCCTTTGTCTCTTGTTTACCACCTAGCCTCCATGCCTCTTTTACCCGAAAGCCTGCCTTTTCTGTCCTTATTTCGCATTTTTTTCTTTCTTCCATCCTTTCTCTTCATCCTAAACCTTATATCCGTTCCTATGACCCTATTCCAACCCTTCTAAACCCTAAATCCTGCCTTATCCTTGGCCACGACGAATCTGTCAGATCCTTTAGGAGTCCCGCCACACGGATTGCCCGACGCTCTCTTACCTGTTTGCTCCCAACTTGCCTTTACTATTGTATATTAAATCCACTGCATGATCCGGCCAAGATGCTTTTTGTAAAATTAATTTATACAAAGATAAGTAATGAAAAGTTTGTTTACTTTTATTTGCCGGGCCTTTTAGAAAACTTTTGCCGTTTCACATGACCGTTTTGTTTTTCGTTGTATATGTTAAAATGATTGCTAAGACTTATCGAACAAGCAAATGTATCCATGCTTTATCGATATGTTAATGTCATGTTTAAATGTTTAAGTTTTCTGTAACTTTTAAATCTATTTGACAGACTTAAATGTTGATTTTATTTTCTTTCTTTCTTTCTTTCTTTATTTATTTATTTATTTTTTTTTTTTTTTTGCTTTATGATGATTTTAAAAATAATTCATGAAATATTATTTGATTTAGGAGAACCATTCGTACTTTATTTTAGTGATAGTCTTATCATGTCGATTATTTTCTGTTGTTTTTTTTTCTTACTTTATTTGTATTTTTTTATGAACCTTAAACCTATACACCTGTTTTATATACGTATTTATGAGCTTTTAGTAAGAATTTATTGTATTTATTTTTCTTCGGCATATTTGCATTTTGATTGGTCGTCCACCGCCTATATATATTATATATATATATATATATATATATATATATATATATATATATATATATATATATATATATATATGTATATCTATATATACACACACACACACACACACACACACACACACACATATATATATATATATATATATATATATATATATATATATATATATATATATATATATGTGTGTGTGTATGTGTGTATATGTGTATATATATATATATATACATATACATATATATACATATATATATATATATATATATATATATATATATATATATATATATAAATAAATATGAATATATATCTATATCTATGTACATACACTACATATATATATATATATATATATATATATATATATATATATATATATATATATATATATATATATGTGTGTGTGTGTGTGTGTGTGTGTGTGTGTGTGTGTGTGTGTGTGTGTGTGTGTTTGTGTGTGTGTGTGAGTGTGCGTATGTGCGTGTGTATGTGTGTCTGTGTGTAAGTGTGTGAGTGTGCGTGTGTGCGTGTGTATATGTGTGTGTGTGTATGTCTGTGTGTGTGTGTGTGTGTGTACCATTAACAAATGGAAGCTGATAGAGTAAATCTATCTCTGGAATAATGAGAGTCTCTGTCTATCCTTTCTCCCTCGCCCTTTCCCTCTCCTCTTAGTATTCATAAGGAGAGGACCATAATAACTATCTTCGAGGGAGGGCGAGAAGATGAAGGGAAAACAAAACAAAAAAAAAATGCTTTTCCCGGAATCGCAGTCGAAGATCGATACGATCTTGAACGAGATTGAGTGGTCGGAGGAAGTGAGCCTTGAAAAGAGACTGGCATGAATAGAATGAATACCAAGGTATGAGATTCTAGATAAGAGGAACAGCGATACGCATACAGAAAGCGACCTACACGTCTTTAAGTGCCTGCATCACCGGGAGATATGTATGCACGGCCTCATTTCCCTCGCGTCTGCGTTGGAGAAGGAGACAGATTGTAAAGTGGGAGCAAGAGGAGGTTAGGGAGGAGGGGGAAGCAAGAGGGAAAAGAGCGAAGTCGGCGGAAGAAAGAGTGGGAATGTAGTCAGAAGAGGTTGGAAGAGGGACGAGGTCAGAGAAGGGGGGTTGGGGGGTGAGAGGAGGAGAGGGTAGAAGAAAAAAAAATGAGAGAAAAAACGGAGAAGAGGACAGGGAAGAAGGAGGGAAGTCGGAGAAGAGAACGAGAGGGAAAGAGAGGAGAGAGAGAGAGCAGGGAAGGGGGAGAAAAGGGAGACGGAGAAACAGACTGGAGAAAGGTAGAGAGGTAAGAGGCAAGCGAAGGAAGGGGTGGTTAAAGAAGAGCCGATGGGGAGAGTATTGCAGAAGAGAACATGGGGGGGGGGGGGGGAGAAGGAGAAACTGATAAGAAGCCTGAAGAAATGAGAAGGCTGAGAGGAGAGATTTTAATAATAAAGTAAGGGTGCCGGGAGAGAAAAGAGGGGAAAGGGGGTCGGTGAATGGGAGTGGGAGGAGGGGAGACTCTGGCGCCACCGAGACTGCGAGGGGAATCGACGCGGCGCCTCGGCTTAGCTGAAGGGACGAACAAGGAAGAAGTAAGGAGAAGAGCGGGACGGAGACGGGAAGAGGAGTGGAATGTAATGATGAAAGAATGGGTGATGGAAAAGCGGGAAAAGACGCCAAGTAAAGTGTTTTAAAAGTTGCACACATTTTATCATGGATTTATCTATTGTGGTT
>BOPN01006238.1:55502-63002 GCA_017312705.2 Penaeus japonicus
GGAATTAAATTCTTACTTTTGGTAAAGATAATAAAGAGAAGATTCTTATAATAGCACTCAAAATATTGATAATGATATCATTTTAAAAATACATATATAATCAAAACAATGATAATAGCAACACTGTTGCTAAGGATGATTAAACGTAGTGTTAATGATATCAAATCAAATGGTGATAATAGGGATGATTACAATGTTACAAATAAGGATGATGTGGAAAATTATAATAGCAATTAATGATAACAGTGACAACAATTGTACAAGTAATTATAAAAATAAGAGTAGTGATAATGATGATATTGAGAATAATAATGATAGTAATGATAATGAAAGTGATAGAAATGATAATAATTATGATTATAGAAATGATAATGATAATAATAATAAAATTATGATAATGATAATAATGATAAAAAATATGATAATGTAAATGAATAATAATAATCATAAAGATAATGCTAAAAAATAATCATGGTAATCATGCAAATGCTATTACTACTGATAATGATAAAAGTAACAATAACAATATTGATATTAACAATAAAGGTAACATGAGAAATGATGATAATAAAGATAACAACAGATAATAATAATGATAATAATAAAGGTAATATCAATAATAATCTTATTATTGATAATGATAATATTAATAATGGCAATTATGAAAATAGTAGAAATGATAGCGGTAATAATAATGATGATTTTTTAAACAAAATAAAGATGATGATAATGATAATAATGATGATTATGATCAAAATAAGGACGATAATGATAATTATAATAGCACTGATTATAATGATAATAGAAATAATGATGATGTTTTTTTTTCTTCTTCTTTCTTTTTTAATATGAAGAAGAACAATAGCAACATTAATCAGATTCTTATTAATGAGAATGATTATTATGATAATGATGATACTCAAAATAGTAATAACAATGATAATGGAATATATGGTAATAGTATTACAACAACGAACATGTGCAACAAGATCATCATCCTCATTAGCAACAACAACAAGAGCAACAACAACAATAACAACACATCGAAAACCGAAAGGAATCATGGTGTCTATTTAAAAGATTGAGTGCCATTCCCGAAGGTAAAGATTAATTGGAATCTGCGCGAGAAACCCTTTTAGATGCCGCCATTTCTGTTCGAAAACAAAAGCCAATCGCAACTTTATTAGATCGGAGTAAGATTTGGTAAATGAAGATTAATCATAAGGAAGTGTTATCTATTTAATCTATCTGGTTCTGTGTTTATGGTTGATAATATATACAAATGTTGGTTGTCATTTTATCAAATGTTTTAAAGCAGTGTTGATGCTAGCAGCGAGCTAACAACAACTACACGTAACAAATGTCTAAAATCAAGTTAAGCTTCTGGCTAAAATCAGGACGACTCTTAAAGAGGATTACTCTGTTCCTTAATGTATAATCTATCTTTCTCAAAAGATTGATAGTGGGAACAACAGAGACACAGAAAATCCTTGGCAGAAAGAGGGCGGGAAAAAATTGTATGAAATGAAATAAGGAAAAGAAATAAGAGAAAATAAGAAAGACGTACAATAGGGTGAGGATATCAATGTAAATGGATAAACTATGATCCCTTCTATATTCTACATACATATCGATCTACTTATCTATCTACCTAACACTCTCTCTCTCTCTCTCTCTCTCTCTCTCTCTCTCTTTATATATATATATCTTCTCTCTCTCTCTTATATATATATATATATATATACATATATATATATATATATATATATATATATGTATATATATATATATATATATATATATATATATATATATATATATATATATATATATATATATATATATATATATATATAAATATATACATTTATATATATATATATATATATATATATATATATATATATATATATATATATACATATATATAGATATATATATATATTTATATCTATATTTATATCTATCTATCTATCTATATATATATAAATATCTATATCTATATCTATCTATCTATCTGTCTATATATATATATATATATATATATATATATATATATATATATATATATACATATATATACATATAAAAATATATATATATATATATATATATATATATATATATATATATATATATATATATATATATGCATATAAAAATATATATATATATATATATATATATATATATATATATATATATATATATATATACATATATATATATAAATACATCTCTCTCTCTCTCTCTCTCTCTCTCTCTCTCTCTCTCTCTCTCTCTATATATATATATATATATATATATATATATATATATATATATACGTATATATACCTATGTATGTATGTATGTATACTATATTAATCTACGAACATAAATACACAAATTCATTTATATATGTATATCATCATCATCATCATCATCATCAGCCTGTATCAATCCACTGCAGGATGTAGGCCTCTCTCAATCTTTTCAGATGTTCGGTTTACTCACAATTTTCTATTTCATCCCGCCATCTAGTCATTGGTCTTGCCCTGGGTCTTTTTGTGTCGTGTATTACCCATTCTGTTGTTTTCTTTGTCCACCTGTTGTCCTGTCTCCATTCTGTGTCCAGCCCACTGCCACTTTTTCTTTTTGATGGTCTTGAGTATATCCTCTACTTTTGTTTGCTGCCTGAATCATTTGGTCCTTTTTTTGTCTCTTAAGCTAACTCTTAGCATAAGCCTTTTCATTCCTCTTTGGGCGCTTACTAATTTCCTCTCGAGTGCCTTGGTCGTAGTCCATGTCTCTGATCCATATGTCATGACGGGGAGGACGCATTGGTAAAATCTTCCTGCTAGACATAGTGGCAGACTACTTCGTAATATATTACTATGTTTACCGAAGGCACTCCAACCTAGCCTGATTCGCCGTTTTATCTCGGCTTCGCAGGATGTATTCGACTGAATGAGTTGCCCTATGTATACATACTCGTTCACTGCTTCTAGTACTTCGCCTTGTATTTGTATTTGCTTAACTGGGGTTCGACTGTTGAACATGACTTTAGTCTTTTTCATGTTCATTTTAAGGCCAATCTTCAGACTTTCCTTATTTAAATCGCTTATTAATTGTTGTAGTTCATCTGCTGACTCGCCGAAAAGAAGAATGTCATCTGCAAATCTTAGATTGCTTAAGTGCTCATTCCCTATTTTAATCCCTCTCTCTTTCCAGTCTAACTTCTTGAATACTTCCTCTAAGCAGGCTGTAAATAGCTTCGATGAGATGGTGTCGTCCTGCCTAACACCCTTTTTTATTGGTATTTTATTGGTTTCTGCGTGGATTTTGACGGTGTATACATCTCTACTTATATATCCTCTAATAATCTGCAGTATATTTCCTCTACTCCTTGTTTACGAATTGCATCAAGTACTGCAGATATCTGTACCGAGTCGAATGCCTTTTCATAATCTACGAATGCCATACACAGGGCTTCCTATATTCATTCACTCTTATTTGAGCTAGTGTGTGGATATGGTCTGTAGTTGAGAATCACTGCGGAACCCTGCCTGTTCCTGAGTTGTTTTTGAATCTACTGTATCGGTGGTACGGGCTGTGATGATTTTTGTGAACAGTTTATAGATTACTGAGAGGAGGCTTATAGGTCGGTAATTCTTTAAGTCTTTTGTGTCTCCCTTTTTGTATATTAAAATTATCATTGTGTTTTTCCAGGCCTTCGGAATTTTACCGACGTCTAGACATCTGTTATAAAGACTGGCCAAGCTTACTGCCGCAATCTCTCCTGCGTCTTGAATAAGATCTACACTGATGCCGTCTTCTCCTGGTGTTTTTCCTCTTTCTACTTCATCTACCGTGATGTTTGGAATCTACGTGTTTGTCTCCGTATGTAGTTGGTCGTTTGGTGGTATAGTGCGATAGAGTCTTTATTAGCGATAATTTCATTTTTATTGTATGTATCTCCGTTGGGTTTCTTTACTGCCACTTGTTGGTTTTTCCCTATTCCGAGCCTCCTCTTTGTTGCCTTAATTTGGTGCCGGCAAGCAGAGCTTCGTTTATTTTTCGTATGTTAAATTTGCGTACATCCTCTTTCTTCTTCTTGTTTATCGTCTTAGTCAGCTCTGTTGATTCTAGCTTACTGAACCTTTCTTTTTCGTCTTTACCCCCTATTTCAAGTGCAGATCACATAAGAAAATTATTTGGGTAGATCTAGTATTATTTCCTGCACAGCCTCCGGTTCCACCATAGTAATTCATTACTAGTGTCCCATCATTGAATGTGAGGTTACTAGTAGCCAGTCCTCCACTAAACTGCTCATCTCCTTTGACTTGGCAAACACCTGACTGGCCCTCTCCTTTGCATTTTGATACAAGGGGCCCACAAATGTTTATCAAATAATCATGCTCTCCATCAGTAACATTATAATCCTTCATTTGATTTCTCAATGGATTTAGGTCATACACATTTCCATACAAGGGATCTTCTACAAGGCAGTTTGTCCCTTGTTTTAAGTGACGTGGACAAGCAGCTGGTGTTAACCATGTGAATATGTATTCACAGGTAGCTGTCTCATCTACCAGCACTGGTTCATACTCAATGTCATTACATATCAAGTTGATCCTTGTAGAGCGAGCATGCTTTCCTTCCTGACATGGATCTCCCCCTGCAAATAATAATGTTTCATGTAAACAAGGGTAAGAATATACAATAAAAACATTACAATCAAGTAATTTTCACAAGGCAAAAGTGTGTTTTAATAAAACTGAAGAAATATCTATAAAAATAGTTAAACTACTAATGAATTTCAAGAAACAAATATTGGTAAAGAGTAAAAGTAAATATCAGTACAACAAAAATACATACTCCAAGACAGATTGATATCAATTTACTAAATAGTAACTTTCATTACAAATGATCAAACTCTTACAAACCTTACACTGTTCTGAACTGCGAATACTGACACCCTACATCATTAAACCCCCCTAATAAACGATCAAATTGTTGAAATCAAAACCAAAAAATTGATCTGTGAATAGGGATAAGTGTCAAAATGCCCCCTCCCCAAAACAGATAGTACTGAAGGTTTAAATTTAAAACAGATACTCAAGCAAAGTCTAACCTGTGTATATAATGGTAATAGAGCCATCCTCATTAACACTTGGGTGTGAAGTAAGGAACCCCAGGTTGTGGGCAGTCATAGCATCGAAGCTGGTCTGGCAAGCACCAATGGGGCCAGGGGGACAATGGTAGTGCCTTCCTTCATTCACTTGGCCACAAACATTAATGTGGTACAGTTGATCCTGTTGGTATAGAGTGGTAAGCTTCTTCTTCTTATTCAAACAAGTTTTCAATTATAAAAAAAACAGTGTATGCCTCTTTTCATAATTAAAGATATATAAATAGTAATCTACAAAATTTTTAAGCATTACTGGTTTTGAAAATCTCCTTCAGATTTCAGAAGTTTCTAGTAAATCTTTATAAGTTACACAAAACAGTTCATGGCTACCCTAAGCTATAGGCTAGCATAGATATATACGTACATCTACATATATACACACATAGATATACATACATATATAAAAATGTAGAATCTAGACTTGAAAATGCTAGTAAAAGGAATATCGATTTCTAAAGTTCGTGTGATTAAAGAGATTAATTACGATAATGTGGTTTAATGGACCTAGAACACGGCTCATTGATCTCAGAACGATCCAAGTGATTAACGATAAAAGTGAATTGTTGAGTAATGGAAGCAACATCCCTGCCTTTAATTTTTAGGAATTCCTGCACTTCATATTTACACACACATACACACACACACACACACACACACACACAAAAAAAAAAAAAAAAAAAAAAAAAAAAAAAAAAAAAAAAAAAAAAAAACGGAACTTATCAATAATGTGTATTACTCATTTGATATGACTTATAGTGCTCTAGAGAATAAGAGTGTTGTCTTTTCTTAGATCAATATATTTAAGTGTATTTTTTTCTTGACTTGTTTTTATTCTTTTGTTCATTTCCCAACAAAAAAAATATCCGTATGTTCTGGAAGTGTCTTAGAGAAAAATGAATGAATATTTTTTTCCGCAAAATGCCCCCCCCCCCACCCCCTCACACACACACCCTACCACGCACACACGTCCAAGCCTGTCAACTCTTCCTGAGAATTTCTGTTTTTTTTTATTTAATTGGAATTTACGTTTTTCAGTATTATTCTGAAGGGAATGAATTACCCAGTACCAGCATGTCTGAGTTGCTCGCTTGCTCATAAGAAATCTTTTCTTTTTTTTGTTGAAAGACTTCACAATTTTTACTTCGCAGAAACTCAAATAGTGGTGCCAAATGAAGGATATATACACACGACTATGATTCTGCATCATCCATTTACATTTACATTCCAACGGCGGAACAGTCACAGTATGTAGGCTAACAAAAATCGAACACGTTTGTTGGAAGGATAACGTGTATTCGAATTTTCTACGATAGCTAATACTTCAGTACAACAGCACGTTGCTGTAGTAGAGGATATTCGGAATTTCGGAAATCCCTAAAAAAAATTGTTAGACACACATTCTAGTGATTCAAGAGTAAAGGCTGAGTGTCGATATGACCTCGAGTCCCAAGTTGCTATTTCTTTTAGTTTTTGTTTAATCACTGTTTTTTATTGTTTTATTTGTCATTTTCTTAAGGAAAAAAGTAAATAGGTTCTTTTGTATGGCGCTTCAAAATAAATACACACTGCGTGGAATTACTTAGGTTCATGTACCTATCAAGAAAATCAAGACGACGAAAAAATATTTCTATCTACTTATTTCAAACACATATTCTCGAAGTCCGCTCTCTTTGGCACACCACCCCTCGATGCCTAATTACACCGAGACTGCCTTAGATTACGCGATATAGGCAAAATAATCTGATGTGACACATTTTACTGGAGGAAAAAGTTCAGTATGCTGTAGTTTCCTCCCTTCGGTCTCATTTAAACTGTTTCTATGTCTATTAATAAAGTCCTTAATCCTCTTACGAAACAGAGCCTTGTGTAGGAACTATCATACACCGCTCGATGTGCATGTGTTATTTTTTTAGGGTATCCCTATTTGAGAGGCTTATGGGCTTAAGATTATGATTTCATCTCAGGATATGAGGAATACTCTTGAAGAGCGCTTTCAAGTCGTCTGAGTTTCCTGTCTGGTTTTATTTCTTTCCTTTAAGCCTTTTTAAATCATATTTTAACTCTGTGCTCTTATTGCTATTGGTGTGGTAAATTAACATATTCTTCAATCTCGGATATTGAATTTATCTTATCGAATGCTAATGGGGAAAAAAAAAAATTCTAGCCACGAAATATAAGCAAGAAAAAGGGACAACTTTTCAATTAACATTAATAGCATCATAAATATCTCGACAGTGTAGATAAAACAGCTCGTAAAATCTAATCTGACTCATTACGACCAGGACAATAAAACTAAGTAATAAAACATTAACACATAAAGACCTGAT
>BOPN01006238.1:70502-73002 GCA_017312705.2 Penaeus japonicus
TTTATCATCAGTGTTATCCTCAGCATTATTATCGTTGTCATCATTATTATTCTCATCATAATTACCATTATCATTATCATTATCATAATATTTATATCATTATCATCCGTACTATCATTGTCATTGTTAACGTTATTATCATTATTATCGTTGTCTGTATCCTCACTACTACTACGTTAATCCTTTTGATTATTATTATCATTATCATTATTATCATTATCCTTATTCTTTTCATTATCAGTGATGTAATGACTATTGTCATTAGCATCATCATCACAATCATTCCTATATTCTTTTAATTATTTTTATTGGCATTATCGTTATCATTACCATCGATATCATCATCATCGTTGTTTTTTTTTTTTTTGTATTATTATTATTATTATTATTACTTTTATTATTATTATCATTATTATTATCATCATCATTATTATTATTATCACTATTATTATAATTATTATGATTATTATTGCTATTATTATTATTTTTATTATTATTACCATTATTATTATTATTATTAATATCATTATTATTACTATCATAATTATTATTATCATTATTGTTATTATTACAAGATATATGTCCAACAAGGCAGGGAAACTGCTTACCCTTCAGATCTTTTTCAAACAACCACTGTTACTCTTCAAAATTTAAAAGACGGTGATACCATTGTAATAACTAAGCCTGATAAAGGCAAAGGCATAGTTATACTAAACAAAATGGATTATGTTAATAAGTTATCTGCTTTACTGTCAGACTCATCAAAATTTCAGGTTTTGAATGTTAACCTAGCCACCCATCTCCTTAAAATTGAAGATAAATTAAACAGAATATTACGTCCGTTAAAGGCAATCCTCGACGAAACCATTATAACGCTATTTTCGCAGCTGGTTCTCGTCCTGGATTCCTGTATGGTCTCCCCAAAGTCCACAAGTACACCCTTGAGGCCTATCATTGCATCCATCGGCACTTGGCTAAATTTCTTGTACGGATTATTCAACCCTTAACCAATAAGGAGTATACTACTATCAATACTGTAAATTTCGTAAATGAAATTAAACATCTGAAAGTTGATGACACCACTGTAATGGCTAGCTTTGACGTTGAATCTTTGTTTACAAATGTTCCCCTGGCAGAAACTACCAAAATCATAATTGACTATATGTCAGAGGGATCGTTGTCTAAGTTCGGTTTAAATAAGAAACAGTTTGATTCTCTTCTGAATATTGCCACTAAAGATTCAGTTTTTACCTTTGGAGACCATTTATATACCCAAGTAGATGGCGTAGCTATGGGTTCTCCTATTGGTCCCACCAATGCTAATGCCTTCCTGTGTCACCACGAAAAGATCTGGCTACATAACTGCCTTGCAGCATTTAAACCTATTTCCTATAAAAGGTACATGGATGATACTTTCCTCATGTTTAATCATCATTCACACGTCAAACAATTTGTATCCTACCTTAACAACCAGCATACTAATACTAAGTTTAACTGTGAAATGGAAAAGGAAAACCAACTTCCCTTTCATCCACTGGTTTAGGCTTAAATTATTTAAGCCACTCCCCTCAGAAATGCAAGACTAATAATATTTCTACTCTTATCAATAGAACATCTAATATCTGCTCCACATGGTACCTGTTTGATAAAGAAATGAAATATTTGACCAACTACTTTAAAATGAATGGATACCTTGACAATATAATCTTCAAAACAGTGAGGCTATTCTTAAACAATAAATTATGTCCTCCCGTCAAAATTTCTACTGTCCCTAAGGAAGTTAAGTAAATAATCTTCCTTATTTAGGACACTTCAGCTTCTTGATTCAAAAACAATTACGTGATATGCTGAAACATTCCTTCCCTCAAATAAAATTTAATATAGTTTTCTCAAACAACTATACAATTGGTACTTATTTTTTAAGAAAGAGAGATCCAGTCCCTTCAGAATTATGTTCAAATATAGTATATCAATATAGTTGTCCTGGCTGTACCGCTAGGTATATTGGATCAACGTCACGTTGGTTCAAACACAGGATTCTTGAACATATGGGTAAGTCAATTAGAACAGGCCTGCCTATGAACAAACCGCCTTTCTCTGCTATATATATCCGCCAACATTCACACTCGGAAAACCACCCTTATACTCACAAGGATTTCAAAATTCTGTCCACTTCCCATACCAGGCTCGAACTCCAAATCTCCGATTCCCTCAATAATCACTTGACAGCCACACAGCTGTTCACTATTTAACCCTGTGACCTCCACTGCCATTTTACATGTTAAGGTGTGTTTTAGGTGATTACATAGTGTTCCATTTATATTGATTATTTTTTTACTCTTTTCATTAGTGTTATC
Source organism: Penaeus japonicus (assembly GCA_017312705.2). Classification (NCBI taxonomy): domain Eukaryota; kingdom Metazoa; phylum Arthropoda; class Malacostraca; order Decapoda; family Penaeidae; genus Penaeus; species Penaeus japonicus. The sequence goes on from BOPN01006238.1 coordinate 72,860, forward strand.
TGAATGTAAACCATTGTGAACAATATTTATGAACCTAGCTCTAATAGCTTGCATTTGGTTCTTTTTAGCACTGATGATAAAGACTGAAGTCTTCGAAAAGTTTGGAAAATAAAGATGTTCTACACAGTCTTGGTTATTTTGTT
>BOPN01006239.1:35000-42500 GCA_017312705.2 Penaeus japonicus
GCATACAAACACATACACACACACACACACACACACACACACACACACACACACACACACACACACACACACACACACACATATATATATATATATATATATATATATATATATATGTATGTGTGTGTGTATGTGTGTGTGAGCACGTAAACACAATTACAAACACACACACACAAACTTGACAAACAAAAACAAAAGTGCAAGTAGAAGTCTTCGTGTCTGTACCTACACGCATGTACGCAAGTGCTGGCCGTTAGTGGAACAAGCAACTTCACTGCAATTGCACAAGTTGCACGTCTCCAGAGCCAGTGATTGGTGCATGTGCGTCATGTACACCCCGCGATTCCGATGTCTGTGTTTTGTACACTCGACAGCCGGTATTTGATGTACACTGCGCATGGTTTGCGTTTTTGTTTGTTTTCTTTGTGTATTCAAAATATATTTGTAGTATGAAGATTATAATGAACCATTTAAAGGTGCTTTTGGGATCAAGATTATTGTTGTTCTTAATTGTTGTAAACTTAGATATTCTATGACTATGAGTACTGGTATAATTGTTATCATTATTGCCATTTACAAAATTAGTTGCAACATATCATTGTTATCTTCATCATTTTCATTATTATTGATATTATCATTATTATCATCATTATCATTATTATTGTAATAGTTTATCAATATCATTATCATAGTTATCATTATTGTTATTGTTATCATTATTATCATTATCATTACTACTGTTATTTTTATTACTATTATCACTATCATTTCTGTCATTATGATAATAATCATAAAATTAGTATTAATAGTATTATCATTATCATTATTGTAATCTTTATCAACTGTATAATCATTATCACTATTATAATTTGTGTTTATATTGTTATGTGTGTGTATATGTATATGTATATATATGTATGTATATGCATATGTATATGTATATGTATATGTATATATATATATATATATATATATATATATATATATATTTTTATATATATATATATATGTATGCATGTATAACTAAATATATACATATATATGTATATGTATATGTATATATACATATATACATATATATATACATGGATATGGTATGCATACATACACACACACACACATACACACACACACACACACACACACACACACACAATATATATAAATATATATATATATATATATATATATATATATATATATATATATATATATATATATATATATATATATGTCTGTATGTATATATATATATATATATATATATATATATATATACATACAGACATATATATATATATAAATATATATATATATATATATATATATATATATATATATATATATATATATATATATATATATATATATACATATATACATACATACATACACACACACACACACACACACACACATACACACACACACACACACACACACACACACACACACACACACACACACACACACACACACACACACACACACACACACACACATATATATATATATATATATATATATATATATATATATATATATATAACCCCTATAACCATAGTCATATTTATTTATAGTCAAAGGTAAATAGTCCAGCCGGAGCCGGGGGCAGGAACGTGACTTCTCCATCTCATATAATCTTAAGGGAATCCCAGTTTTCTTGCCGACCTTATAACAGAGGGGGTGAAAGGGGGACAGGGGGGGGGTAAGGGGGAGAAGGGGGAGGGTAGTCCTTCCTCCCTCCCTCTCTCCCTCCTCTTCCTCCTCTCTCTTCATCATCCGAAGAAGGTCACGCTGGTAATTTAACTCCCTCAATCTTTTCCTTTTCCTCTTTAAAGGGTGGATTGACGTCTCGATTGATGGGGATATTCAATCATTTTTTTGTATCTGTATTTCTATTTGTGTGTCTTTTATGTTTCTTTGTTATCTATTTTATTTATGTATATATTTTTTTTGTATTGTTTATTGTTTTCGAGTGAATGAGATTTCAGAGGAAGTGGAAGAGGTAGGGAGAAGATTAGCAAAAAGAGAAGGAAAAGAAAGAGGAAGAAGTAGTAGAAGAAGATAGACGATTGAAAAAAAAGGATTAAAGAAAAAAGAAGAAGAAGAGGCAGAAGACGAAGAAGAAGAAGAAGAAGAAGGAGGTTGATAAAAGGGGGAAAAATTAAGAATAGAAGTAAAGGAAGGAGAAATGGAAAGAGAAAAGAAAATTGCAAGAAAATCGGTGAAGTGAGAAAGGGGGGAGGGAGGAGGGGGAGAGGGGAAAGGGGAGTGAGTAGGTCACGTGACCGCCATCCCGCCGTTTGGACATTTCCGTATGACGCAACAGGAACACATAGCCGCACGTGTCATAGCAAGGAGGCGGGGTGGGAGGCGGAGGGTGGGGGGGGGGGGGCATAAAAAGAGGGAGGGGAATGAGAGAAGCACGAAAGAGGTGGGACACACATACACACATACACACAAACGTGCACAAACGATCACACACTGTTGATATGTCTCTCATTTTCCCATCTCTCTCTTTCATTTCATATAAATAAACACACACACACACACACACACACACACACACACACACACATATATATATATATATATATATATATATATATATATATATATATATATATATGTGTGTGTGTGTGTGTGTGTATACATATACATACATATATATATATATATATATATATATATATATATATATATATATATATATACATATACATATATAAATATATATATATATATATATACATATATTTACACAAACACACATACACACACACACACACACACACACACACACACACACACACACACACACACACACATATGTATATATATATATATATATATACATATATATATATATATATAAATATATATATATATATATATATATATATATATATATATATATATATATATATATGTATATATATGTATATATATATATATATATATATATATATATATATATATATATATATATATATACTTATACATATACACATACACAAATACAAACACACACATATTCATTCATATACGTTTCTTTACAATAACACACACACACACACACACACACACACACAGACACATACACACACACACACACACACACACACACACACACACAAACACACACACACACACACACACACACACACACACACATATATATATATATATATAATATATATATATATATATATATATATATATATATATATATATATATATATATATATATATATATATATATATATATATATATATATATGACGCCGAAAACAAACTCATTAGTTTCCTAATCACAAGTTCCTCCTTCAACACATTAAACTCATTTGTCTAGTTTCCTCTTACATAATCGCTAAGACTGTCTTGAAGATGTCTTAGAGGAACAGGTTACTTTAATGATGACAAAAAGCCGCAAAGTGTAATAGGCTTTGCTACATGAAGTTAAGAGGAAAGACAGATCGGACTAAAATCTAGTTAAAGTGCAGAGTTATCTTTATGAATAAAGTTGCATCAAGGAAAGATGTGCATGAGAGTGATGCTTCGTGTGTTTAGTGGCGATAGTCTGTTTGTTGTGGAACGGAGGAGATTAGTGAATGTTGTAAAGGAATGAATGAAAATAAACAAGAAGTTGAAGAATAAAGGGAATAATCCGTAAGAAAAAAAAACAAAGAAAAACAAAGAGGGAAATGAAAAAAAGAGGTGGAGATAAATACAAAAACACGCACGCACACACACACACACAAACACACACCTATACATCCTTTCAGAAAATACACATCTATATACATATCTATAGGTATTTATATGTCTGTGTGTCTGTCTCTGTCTCTCTCTTTCTCTCTAGGTCTGTGTCTCAGTCTCTATCTCTACCTTTATCGCTACATCTCTCTCTCTCTCTCTAAGTCTGTCTCTATCTCTATCTTTATCTCTCTCTCTCATTCTTTCTTTCTAGGTCTATGTATCTATGTATCTATCTATCTATACCCATATATATATATATATATATATATATATATATATATATATATATATATATATATGTATGTATATATATACATATAAATACATATTCATATATATATATGTATATATATATATATATATATATATATATATATATATATATACATATATACATATATATACATATACATACATATTCATACATATATACATACATATGTATATATATACACATACATACATATATATATATATATATATATATATATATATATATATATATATATATATATATATATATATATATATATTATATAATGAAGCAGTCTTCTCCACCAGCAGACCAGTCGAGCCAGCTTCGAGAACTCGTATAAATCCTTTAAAGAGAGATAAGCAACTGACTCGCGTGTCCGTTCAACACGGCGCTGGTATGAACAGGTTTACACAGACATAAGCTCACACAGACACACACACACACACACTTACACACTTACGAAGACTCAAGATACACACGCACAAACATAGGTAGTATGTAAGTATGCTGTTACAATTACAGTCACACACAGGCCAATACATATAAACGCGTATATACACACGTACACAAACACACACACGTGCTTAAAACACAAACACACACTCCGAAAACACAAATTCAATGTTAGTCACCTTGTCCCTTTTGCTGTGAGGAACACGTGGACGGGTTTATTAGCATATAATGAATTAATTAACTTTCCACTCCCGTATCACCAACGGCCTAAGTGGCAAAGTAGCCCCAGTCACTGATTAATTATACCGGACCGATGAAAAGTGGAGGATATCAAATTATAGAACGGTTTTCTGCATATGGTTATTTATTGAGCTCAACACTCGAAGGGCCTTATTAAAAGACGAATTTGGGGATTTTTTTTGTGTCTGTTTTTTTATTTTTTTACGGTAAGTGAACTCTGTGTTTTAGATTCACCGAAAATAATTAGCATATTGCGGTGTATCTGCTTTGCAATAATAAATTGAATTGCAGATTATCATATCCGAAATGTATTCATGCTAAACAGTATGTTTGTATACAAATATAGCTATCACTTGCCATCTGTTCCATTTCTCTCTCTTTATCAGTCTATCTATATGTCTTTTTATCTTTCGCTCTGCCTTCTTCACTGCTTTCTCTTCCTCTCTGTCTACCTACTTTCTTCTCCCCTACTTTCTCTCTATTTTCTTCTCCCTTATTCTTTCTCTCTCTCTTTCTCTCTTTCTGTCTCTCCGCCCCCTTTCTCATTCTCTCTCGTTTTCTTTTTTTATTCTCTTTTTTTAATTTTCTTTCTTTATTTCTCTCCATACATCTACATCTGTTTTTCCTCTTTTCCCTCTTATCTCCACCTTTCTCCCAGCATCCTAAGCAGAGGAAAGCAAACAAACAAAATCAAAGAACAAGAGCAGAACCAACCATGCAACAACAACAACAAAGAAACAAACAAACTTGGACGAGAGTGAAACCACTTCCCTTTCCTTATGGGGCGAAGGCGGGGGTGTTGGGGTGGGGGTGGGGGGAGGGGGTGGAAGGGGAATTGACAGCTCGCTCGTGTTCAAAAGTATATAGGGGTATGGGGAAGGGAGTGTGGGATGGGGGGATGGGGGGATTGGAAGGGGAGGGAGGATGGGGGTAGGGGATGCGGGAAGAGGAATGGAATGGGGAGGAGAAAGAGGGGGAGGGGGAATAGATATAGGGAAAGCAAGGGAAGAAGGAGAAGGGGGAGGGGAAAGAGATAATGAGGGAAGGAGGGAGGAAAGAAAAAAAAAAGTGAAGATGAAGAACAGAAAGGAAGAAAGGGTTCAAAAACAAAGAAAGGGGATGGAGGATGGAGGGGGCAAGTCAAAAAGGAGGGAGTTTGTGCAAAATCCTAACTACAAACAAGCAAAACAAACAAACAAGAAAACGGAGACCCAAACTAGACAAAAGAAACAAAGGACCAAAGAAAGAGCTGCTTTTTCAAACCTGTTTCACGTTCCGCGCAATTTCCTTTTATAGAAGAGAATCATATTTGGCACAAGCACGCAAAAAATGCTTAAAGAATAAAAGTTTAGAAGGAGAGAAGAGAAGAAGAAGTAATCGTGAATAATAAGAAGAGGAAGAGGTAGAAGAAGAAGTGGAGTTGATGAAAAAGAAGTAGACGGGAAGAAGAAGAGGAAAAACGATAAGAATTAGACGTGGATAAGAAGTGGAAGAAGAAGAAGAAAATGAAAGAGAAGAAGAGGAAGAAGAAGATGGGAGAGGAGAAGTAGAAGTGGACGAAGAAGAATGTAAAGAAGGAAAATAATAAGAATAAGAAGTAGAAGAGAGGAAGAAGAAGAAGAAGATGATGAAGAAGAAGGAGAAGGGGAGAAGAGTAGAAGAGAAGAAGGAGGAGAAGGAGATGAAGAAAAGGAAGAAGAGGAATGGGACATGGAATAGAAGAAAAAGAAAAAAGTATAAGGAGAGGGTGAAGATGAAGATGAAGATAGAAACAAAAAATAAAACAAAATCAGAACCAAACAAGAACAACAACAGCAAAATAAGAACAGAAAAAAAATCAGAAGAAAAATATTAAAAATAAAATAAAATAAGTAATAAAATCAATACGAATAAGAAGAAAAAAAGAAAATCAAAACCATAACAATAAAAACAGAAACATGAACAACAGCAAACAGAAACAGGAAGAGCCAAGAAAAACAACAACAACAACGAAAAAAGAACAAAAAAAGAGTCATGGCAACAGCACTTCCCTCTAGTACTCATGGCACGCGAACAGATTCCTCGTGACAGGCCAGTGAGTCTTCATGAACGCTCATGCACAACGTCATGTCGCAAGTGCGGCTGAGCCAACGTCATGGCAGACTAACAGTGCATGAGGGCGGGAAGTGGTGCACATAGATATGCATACACAAGGCACATGTAGATAAATAAACGTACATGCACACACACACACACACACACACAGACACACACACACACACACACACACACACACACACACACACACACACACACACACACACACACACACACACACACACACACACACACACACACACACACACACACACACACACACACACACACGAACAAACACACACACACACACACACACACACACACACACACACACACACACACTTACATAATCCCTGAGGAAGTCACCGGAAGAGATTATATCTTGACCGCTACTGACCCGCCTGCTGACCGACCATTCTTCAAAGCAGCGAAAGTATGTGGCTTTTGCGGTAGGGGAAGTATGTGTGTGTCCGCGGGTGGTGGCGGTGGTGGTGGTTGGGGCGGAGGGGGGGGGGGGGGGGGGGAAATGTGGATTAATTTTGGTGTTTGTCTCCGTGTGTATTGTTGTCGTTTGCAGGTGAATTGTATATGATTTCCTTGCCATGTTTGTGGGCAAAGAACGAGAGAGATATGGATAGAGTGAGAGAGTGAGAGTGAGATAGATAGATAGATAGATAGAGAGAGAGAGAGAGAGAGAGAGAGAGAGAGAG
>BOPN01006239.1:50000-55000 GCA_017312705.2 Penaeus japonicus
CTCTTTATCGTCATTACCATCATCTGTTATCATTATCATCATCATTTTTATGCTTCTTCTTATTTTCATCATTATCATCATCAATTATGGTAGATAGTAGTTATAATAGATATAATTTCTATCATCATCTTTAACGTAAATATCATTATGATTTCTATCATTATTGTTATTATCATTATTGTTAATATTGTTATCATTTTTATGATTGTTATTTTCACCATCTTTTTATTTTCATTATCATATCATTGTTATTATCATTATCATTATTGTTATTCTTATTATTGCTTTTGTTATTGATATTATTGTTATCAATATTATTATAATCATCATTATTATTATCATTATGATTATCATCATTTATTATCACTATTATTATAATCATCGTCATTATTAATATTATCAACACCATTATCATTATCATTATCATTATTGTTAACATTATGAATATAATTATCCTTATCATCTTGATTAGCATCATCTTCATCACCATTGTTATCACTGTTATTATCATCATAATTTATTTCATTTATCAATCTCATTATCATTTTCATCATCATTGTTATGAATTTCATTTCATTTCATCATAATTATCAATACCATTATTAACGTCAATGTCTCTTCGACCTTTACCTGTCTTTTCTCCTCCTCGTAATCTTTTTTTTTTTTTCTGATTCCATTTACTTTATATTTCCTCTTTCTTGTCATCCGTCTTATCTCCTCATCCTTGTAATACATCTTTGACTTACGTAAGGATCTGTCTGATATGATTCGCATTCTTTCTTTATCTTCGTTAAATAATCTTTTGTTTTTGTTTATCATTATTATAATTATTATTATTATTTTCTTTTTTATTCTTTTTTTTTTTTGTTCCACGTTGAGAACCTTCTCCATCTCAAGGTTCTTATCGTGAAGTGAAGGCTTTGAACTCCCTCCTCCCCCCTCCCCACCCCCCCGTCTTTGATGAGAGGGTTCTTTGACCCCCGGCTTGGGCTTGGTCCCAGGGGCTCTCATAACAATAAGCCGACCTTCCCCCTCTCCCCCCTTTCCCTTCTCTTCCCTTCCCTTCCTTTATCTTCCTTTCCCCCTTTCCCTTCTCTCCTTCAGTTTTCTTTCTCTTCCCTTTCCTTCCTTTATCTTCCCTTCGACCTTTCCCTTTCCCTTCTCTTTAACTTCCCTTCCCTTCAACTTTTCTCTCCTCTCCTTCCCTTCTCTTTCCTTTTCCTTCCCTTCCCTTTTATTCTCCTCTCCCTTATCTTCCCTTTCCCTTCTTCCCTCCTCCCCTTCCTCGCCCTTCGCCATTCTCTTTCTTAGATCCTTCCCTTCACTTCTCTCATTCCCTTCCGTTCTCTCCCCTTTATTCCCTCCGCCTTTGCCCTTCCGTTCCCTTCTTCTTCTTCCTTCCGTCATTCCCTTTCCCCTTTTGTCCCCTCCTTTCTCTTTGCCCTCCCCCCCTTTCCTTCCGTCATTCTCTTCTCTCTCCTCCCCTCTCTCCTTTTCTCTTCCACTCCCCTTTGCCCCCTTCCCTTCCCTTCCCTCCTCTGCTCCTCTCTCTTCCCTCATTCTGCTCCTCTCCCCTTTCCCCTCTTCCGGCATTCTTCTCACTATCGCCCTTCCCTTACCTCCCTCCCTCCTCGCCAGTGCTTCTTAGCTTGTTGCTGGTTATCATCATTATTATCATTACTCTTATTATGATTTTTATCATTATTACCATTTTTATTATCATCATTATTATCTTTACTATTATTGCTATAATTAACATTATCATTATTATTACTATTATTATCATTATCATAATTATCTTTATCCTTATCATTAGTGTTTTCATGATCTTTATTGTTGTTATTACTATCATTATCATTGTTATCTTTAATATTACTGTTATCATCATTATCATTATTATTATCATCTTTATTATCATTATCATTATTATCATTACTTGCATCTTTATTATCAATATTATCATAATGATTATTTCATTATCATTATTATCAATATTATCATAATTGTTATTTTATTATCCTTATTGCTGTTATTATCATCATCGTTATTATTATCACCATTATCATTATCATTATCATCATTATTATTATCATCATTACCATTCTTATTTTCATTACCATTTTTATTATCCTTATTATAATTACTCATCATTATTGTCATCATAATTATCATTATCATTATTACTATTTTTTATTATCGTTATCATTATATTTACTGTTATTATCATTATCATGATTATCACTATTATCCTTATAATTATTATCCTTATAGTTGTTATTATTATCATCATTATTATCAACATTATCATTAGTTTTATCATAATTATTATAGTTATCAATATTGGCATTGCTAATATCATTATCATTGTTATTATCGTTATTATTACCATCAATATAATATTTTTTATATTTCTTCTATTTCTTCTTCTTGGCGTTATTATTATTATTATTATTATTATTATTATTATTATTATTATTATTATTATTGTTATTATTATTATTATTTTCATTACTATTATCAATATTATTATTATCATTATTATTATAATCAATATCATTATCATTATTTTCATTGTTATCATCATTATCATTATCATGCCATTACTATTATCATTATCACCAATACTATTGTTATCATTGTTATTACTATTGTTATCATCACCATCCTTATGATTATCGATACTGATGTTATTATTTTGATTATTGTTGTTATAATCATTACTGATGTTATTGTTATCATCACTATTATTATCATCATTATTATGATTATCATTATTAAGATTATTGTTGTTATTATTTTTACATATGTTATCATAATTATGGTTATCATTATTTTATCATTATTGTTAAAAGCATTATCGTAATGTTTATCATGATAAAGATGACAATAATGATAATAATGATTATTATTATTGCTATCATTACCATTCTTATCACCTTTATTATTATTATTATCATTACTACTATCATACTATTATTGTTATTGCTGTTATCATTATCATTATCATTAAATTATCATATATAATTATTACTTTATTGTTATTATTACTTTCATAATTATTATCCTTATCATTATCATTATCGTCATTATCATTGTTATTGTTATTAAAGCTAATGATATTACGAATGACACTAATACTAGTACTAATGATAATAATGAATATAATTATGATGATAATGATGATAACAATAATGCCAACATTAATAATGATAACAACATCTCTCCCTTTTTCGACCGCCTGCTTCCCTTCCTCTCTTCTTCCCTTCCTTCCTTTTCCTTCATCCATCCCTTCCCTTCTCCCCTCTTTCCTTCCTTTTCCTCTACATTACTCCCTCCTCCCCTTTCTTTTCCTTCCCTCCTCTCCTTTCTCATCGAACTAATCCTTTTCTATTATTTCCTTACTTTCGTTTCCTCCCCTCTCTTCCCTCTTCCTTCTTCTTTCCGTCATCTGGCTTCCACCCTCCCTTTTCCTTCCCCTCTGCTCCCCTCTCCTATTTCCTCCCCCTCCACCTCTTTTCCCCTCCACCCTCCTCTCCCCCCCATCCTCCTCTTTCCTTCCCCCTCTTTTCCCAACCACCCTCCTCCTTTCCTCCCCCTTCTCTCCCCTCCACCCTCCTCTCCTCTCCCCCACCTCTCCCCTCCACACTCCTCCTTCTCTCCCCTCCACCCTCCTCTCCCCACCGCCCTCATCCTTCCCTCTCCCCTTCCTTTCTCTTTCACCCTCCTCTACCCTTCCCTTTCCCTCCACCCTCCCTTTTCCTCCCTCTCCTCTCCCCTCCACACTCCTTCCCTCCCCCTCCTCTTTACCCCTATCTCTCCTCTCCTCTCCCCCTCCTCTTTACCCCTATCTCTCCTCTCCTCTCCCCCTCCTCTCCCCTTCACCCTCTCCTATCCCCTCCACCCTCCCCCATCTCTCCTATCCTCTCCACCCTCCTCCTTCTTCCCCTTCCTCTCCCCTCCATCCTCTGCTATCCCCTCTACCATCCTCTTTCCCTCTTCACTCCTCTGTTCCTCTCCCCTCCCCCCCCCCCCCCCCCCCCCCCCCCCCCCCCCCCCCCCCCCCTCCTCCTCTTCTCCTTCCCTCCCCCTCTCTTCCCCCCTCCTCTCCTTCCCTTCCCCTCCTCCTCCCCCTCCTCTCCTTCCCTCCCCCTTCCCCTCCTCCCCCTCTCTCCCTCTCCCCTCCTCTCCTTCCCTCCTCCTCCCCCTCCCTCTTCCTCCTCTCCTTCCCCTCCCTCCCTCTCCTTCTCCTCCTCCTCTCCTTCCCTACCCCTTCCCCTCCTCCTCCCCCTCCCCCTCCCCTCCGCTCCTTCCCTCCTCCTCCCACCCCCTCCTCTCCTTCCCTCCCCTCTCTCCCCCTCCCCCCTCCTCCTCTCCTTCTCTCCTCTCCCTCCCTCCCCCTCCCTCGGTTGCGTAAGGGCCGTGTGAGGGTACGTGTGTGGTCACAGCGCAGAGGCACTCGATGATTACTCCCGAGACATGTTATGCTTCCGTTTCCCTTCACTCACCGGTCGCATCTTCTTCTTGTTCTACTTATTGTTCTACTTATTGTTCTTCTTGTTGGTCTTCTTGGTTCTTGGTTTTCTTCTTCTTCGTTTTTTTTTTTTTTTTGGTTTGTCTTCTTCTTCTTGTTTTTTTCCCCCTCTTTATTTTAAATCTTCCTTCTTCTTATTCTTGGTCTTCTTGTTTTTGTTTTTCTTGGAATTCTTGTTGTTGTTCTTGTTTTTCTTGTTTTTTATCCTGCCTTCCTCTTCTTGTTTTTTTTTTCCTTCTTTTTTTTTTATCTAGTTCTTGTTCTTATCTTTGTTCTTCTAGGTCTTCTTGACCTTCTTCTTTCTTTTTTTTCTTCTTCTCTTTTGTCTTTTTCCTTTCCTTCTTTCCTCTTTCTCTTGTTCTTGTTATTGCACTTGCTCTTATTGATCTTCTTCTTTTATCTTCTTTTATCTATCTTCTTTTCTTTTCCTTCTTTTCTTCTTTTTCTTATTTTCCTTAATATCATTATC
>BOPN01006239.1:57500-60000 GCA_017312705.2 Penaeus japonicus
AGATGGGCAGAGAAGGGGGACGGAAGGAGAGATGAATAAGGGAAAGGGAGGGAAGGGGAGGGAGGGAAGGGAAGGCAAAGGAAGGGGGATGGAAGGAAAGATGGATAAGGGAAAGGGAGGGAAGGGGGACGGAAAGAAAGATGGATAAGGGAAAGGGAGGGAAGGGGAGGGACGGAAGGGAAGGGAAGATGAGCAGGGAAGGGGGATGGAAGGAAAGATGGATAAAGGAAAGGGAGGGAAGGGAAAGTGAGTAAGGAAGGGGAAGGGAGGGGAGGGGAGGGGAGAAGGGGAAGGGATGGGAATATGGGTAGAAAAGGGGGTGGGGAGGGATAAAGAAGTGGGAGGGAAGGGAAGGGAGGAAAGGAAAGAAAGATGGGGATGAGATGGTGAGAGAAAGAAAGAGAGAGAGAGAGAGAGAGAGAGAGAGAGAGAGAGAGAGAGAGAGAGAGAGAGAGAGAGAGAGAGAGAGAGAGAGGTGACGGAATAAAGGAATCTACTTTATAATCCTCTTCAAAATATTAGCTTTCACATTCAAATTTCCGGCTAAGTAGGGGAGAGAGGAAGGGAGGGGAGAGTGGGAGAGGAGAGGGGAGCTTAAGAAGGATCCACGAAGGAGAGGGGGGAAGGGGGAGGGAGAGGGGGAAGAAGGGAGAGGAGTATGATAAAGGTACACGAAGGAGAGGAGGGAGTATAGGGCAAAAGAGAGGTGGAATGGGAAGATAGGGTGGCGGGAGAGGGGGATGGGGTGGGGAGGGGGTTAAAAGGAGGGTGAAGGTTGGTAAGGGTTTTGGGGTGAGTGCCACTGCCGGACATTAATGAGGCTCCTAATTGATGGCTGTTGTTGTTCTTGTTCTTGTATCAGTGTCCTTGCGAAGCCCTCTTGGAGATGCTGGCTGGCTTTGAGCTTCGTCTGATTCTCTTTCTCTCTGTCTGTCTCTGTCTCTGTATCTGTCTCTCTCTGTCTTTGTCTCTGTCTATGTCTCTGTCTCTGTATCTGTCTCTGTCTGTCTTTGACTCTGTCTATGTCTCTGTCTCTGTCTCTGCCTCTGTCTCTGACTCTGTCTCTGCCTCTGCCTCTGCCTCTGTCTCTGTCTCTGTGTATGTCTCTAACTCTGACTCTGTATCTGTCTCTGTCTCTGTCAATGTCTCTGTCTTTGTCTCTGTATGTCTCTGTTTCCGTTTCTTTGTCTCTGTCTCTATATCTGTCTTTGCCTCTGTCTATGTCTCTGCCTATGACTCTGACTCTGTCTCTATCTCTGTCTCTGTCAATGTGTCTGTCTCTGTCTTTGTCACTGTCTTTGTCAATGTCTCTGTATCGGTCTCTGTCTATCTCTATCTCTGTCTCTGTCTCTGTGTATGTCTCTGTCAATGTCTCTGACTCTGTTTCTGTCTCTGTCTCTGCCTCTGTCTCTGTCTCTGTCTCTGCCTCTGTCTCTGACTCTGTATCTGGCTCTGTCTCTGTCTCTGTCTCTGACTCTGTATCTGGCTCTGTCTCTGTCTCTAACTCTGACTCTGTCTCTGCCTCTGTCTCTGTCTCTGCCTCTGCCTCTGCCTCTGCCTCTGTCTCTGCCTCTGTCTCTGTCTCTGACTCTGTATCTGGCTCTTACTCTGTCTCTGGCTCTGTCTCTGTCTCTGTCTCTGCCTCTGTCTCTGACTCTGTATCTGTCTCTGTCTCTGTCTCTGCCTCTGTCTCTGTCTCTGGCTCTGTATCTGGCTCTGTCTCTGTCTCTGTCTCTAACTCTGACTCTGTATCTGTCTCTGTCTCTGTCTCTGTCTCTGACTCTGTATCTAGCTCTTACTCTGTCTCTGGCTCTGTCTCTGTGTCTGTCTCTGCCTCTGTCTCTGACTCTGTATCTGTCTCTGTCTCTGGCTCTGTATCTGTCTCTGCCTCTGTCTCTGTCTCTGGCTCTGTCTCTGTCTCTGTCTCTGTCTCTGGCTCTGTATCTGGCTCTGTCTCTGTCTCTGTCTCTGTCTCTGACTCTGTCTCTGACTCTGCCTCTGTCTCTGACTCTGTATCTGGCTCTGTCTCTGTCTCTAACTCTGACTCTGCCTCTGCCTCTGTGTCTGTCTCTGACTCTGCCTCTGTCTCTGCCTCTGTCTCTGCCTCTGTCTCTGTCTCTGTCTCTGGCTCTGTATCTGGCTCTGCCTCTGTCTCTGCCTCTGTCTCTGTCTCTGACTCTGTATCTGTCTCTAACTCTGACTCTGTCTCTGCCTCTGACTCTGACTCTGTATCTGGCTCTGTCTCTGCCTCTGTCTCTGACTCTGTATCTGTCTCTAACTCTGACTCTGTCTCTGCCTCTGTCTCTGTCTCTGTCTCTGCCTCTGCCTCTGCCTCTGCCTCTGTCTTTGACTCTGTATCTGTCTCTGTCTCTAACTCTGACTCTGTCTCTGTCTCTGTCTCTGTCTCTAACTCTGACTCTGTCTCTGCCTCTGTCTCTGTCTCTAACTCTGACTCTGTCTCTGTCTCTGACTCTGTATCTGGCTCTTACTCTGTCTCTGG
>BOPN01006240.1:0-2500 GCA_017312705.2 Penaeus japonicus
TATATGCGTGTGTGTGTGTGTGTGTGTGTGTGTGTGTGTGTGTGTGTGTGTGTGTGTGTGTGTTTGTGTGTGTGTGTGTGTGTTCATATAGATAATTCATCCCTATCACGACGTCCCCAGGACAGCCCAGCAGGAGACGGCTACACCTTCGAGTGCCAACACGGGCCCAGCGAATGCGAAGGCAACATGATGCTCACCTGCGCTAAAAGATACAGCTCCGAAGAACAGTACATGTCTTTTGCCAACTGCATCATGGCAGACCTCGTGGGCACTGCAGCAGGACCGAAAGTAAGTGTGGGTATATAGTGAAGGATAATGAGACACGAAGTAAATCAGAATGTCATGATCATATCACGAGTGATAACGCGATAGTTATGGCGATGATGGCAATGATGTTCGGGATGTACGGTGGGTGTTTCGGAAGTTGCAATCGTAGTAGCAACAGCTCATTTGTGATGATAATGACACGAAGTATTATGCCATCTTTATCTTTACTAGTGCGCCGAGGAATCCGGTGTCGATTATACGAGAGTTGAGGATTGCTTCAACTCTGTAGAGGGCCAGCAGCTGCAGCATGAGGTGGGCGTCAAGCAAGAAAAGCTCGACCCGCCCCTTGATTATGTGCCTTGGATCCTCATCAATGAGGTGTGTATGAGGGAATGTAATGTAGGGTAATGTCCAATGTGTACATACAAAGGTACCTACCGATCTACTTGTATATAATGGTCTAACTTTTTTTTTTCTTTCTTTTTTTTTTTTGAAAAGAAAGACTAGGATAAGCCTATAAGGATATCAAGGAGGTATCTACGGCTTATCAGTGTAGTCGAGGAATTCCTATTCAGTCATATATACACTTTTCAGACTTGATGACTAATTAAATCATACGGTAATGAGGCACAATAAGGGAAACTCGTTATGACGAGAGAGTTGATTTGATACGAGCGAATTATTGCCGACAAACAAAACATGAGACTAATTCCTATCTCCATGTTGATCGCATCATACACTAAAGCAGTGGGATAAGTGACTTCATATATTTCTTTAAGAATCAGTACACTCCTCAGATGTATTGCAACTAGTCCCTGATGCTAACTTTTGATACTGATATATGACATTTTACATGCAGGTGTTTACGGAGGCACAGCTAGATGCAGCTCAGGAGGACCTTAGGAAAGTTGTGTGTGACGCTTATGAAGGTGTCAAACCAGAGAAGTGTTCAGTTTA
Organism: Penaeus japonicus; assembly: GCA_017312705.2. NCBI lineage: Eukaryota > Metazoa > Arthropoda > Malacostraca > Decapoda > Penaeidae > Penaeus > Penaeus japonicus. Next base: position 1,225 of record BOPN01006240.1, read on the forward strand.
GGTTTGGTTATTCAAATTCGAATAATTTTTAAACTTAACACACGTGCTCTAATATTCACCCAAGCACACACACACACACACACACACACACACACACACACACACACGCACGCACGCACGCACGCACATTACCAAACAAACAAAACACACCAAATATGTGGCAACATAACTTGGAAATAAATTCTGTTACAGAATAAATTCGTGAATTAATTTGTACCCCCTTCAATAAATCTATAACATTCAGTGGTAAGACATATGAATGAATGTAAATTAGCTACTTAACAAAAGTATAAAAAAAGACTATAACCAGAAATTAGAAATGGTATTGTTAAAACTGGATGTGATTGTTTTTCCAAAGGAGAAATTGGATGTTGTAACAAGTGTTTATTGATTGATTTCATTCTTTTTTTTCATCACAACCTGTCAAAGTTATTCATAGATATAGATATAGAATAGTTGCCCAATGGCCAGATGGTCAGATTTTGATGGTGAACGGGGTCCATATGCGGATTTATCGCCAATTTGAGTGATACTACAAAATGGATGAAGATAATCAATTTGCATGTTAAACTTTTGTGGCAGACATAAGGCCTGTCTACTTTCATTTACTTGTATGGTATAATTTTGTTTCTCGTTATATCTAAAACGTTAAAGTTCGGACAAAAAGTTCTTTGACATTCACCACGCATTGAGTGTGGATTTCTACTAATGTTAATCGCTCTAACTTTAATCATCCTTCAAGCTTTAGTGTTGATTCCATAAACGTTAGGATTCAGCAGTGACTACCTGAAACCTGAGTTTTGTTTTATTAAATATTGATTACATTGTTGTGATGAAACGGAGTTAGATGGCACGTTTGCAGATGGATATCATTTGCCGTTTATATTTTTCGTCATTTGTCTGTTTCTGTATCTAGTTATCTATTTGTTTGTTTACGTGTTTATTTATTCATTTATTTATTCATGTGATTGTTTATTCATTATTATTGTTATCATATTGATACTATTATCATCATCTTTTGTACACCTTTTCATTAGTGTTGTTGTCATCATGATCATTGTCATCAATAAGATCACTATTGTAGTTATGACCAACTATATGATCATTATAATTTTATCTATGTGCACGTATTCGTAAGGTCACTAATGCATCAGTAGTCAATTAGCCTAAGCTTCCTGATATGTTTCAACGCATGATTGCACAAATATTTAGACGGCATAAATCACTGCCTTCTCAAAACCACAGTAAACAAAAGGATGGAAGTGTCCGGTTTCAT
>BOPN01006240.1:12500-15000 GCA_017312705.2 Penaeus japonicus
GTATATGGCTGTAAGTACGTTTTACGGATAAGTATTATGTATGTATCTTCCTTTATTCAAAATAAAAACTATTTACCTGTATTGAATAAAACGCACATACGCAAAACAAACAAGAAATTGTCATATCTTCACAATTACCTTCCTCGAACCCAACGTCAGTCTTCGTTAAACAATGATTCATCACAGAGTCTCTCCAGTGAATATAGCATTAGGAGCAGCTATGCATATATATAGGTCATAAACAACACCCGTGTCACACAAGTTCGCTGCGAGAATAGCAGAAAAGGGGTTAGAAGTCACAGTTCAATCTAACTTTGCAAAGTAGATACATCACTCTTTGACGTCAAGAGGAAAGATTCGTTGGGACAGAATATAATGAATAACTATAGTAACAACTAAAACAGGGAGAACGGCAAAGTAAAACAACAAACTATAATGAAAAATGTAGAGAGGAAAAAAACAAGATAAAACGACAAATATGAACAAGAGGGTGCGGTGATTTTGTAGACAAAATAAATAAAACAAGATCAAATTTATGGTAACAAAGAACTGGAACTAGGACGGAAAATATTTTAAGATGAAGTTATATGAATAACAATAATGATAATAATAATGAAATTGATAAAGATAACAGCGATCATAATAATAATATTGGTGATAATTATGTCAATATTGATACAAAGTATAGTGATAATAATGATGACAATGATATTGACGATATTGATTCAAATAATAAAAGGAGCACTGCTATCAATAATACTGCAATGATAATATATAAGCAATCCACGCACAAAAGAAAGAAGAAAAAGAAAAGAAAAGAGAAAAAAAAAACATAGAGAAAAAAAAAAAAGAATCCAGCTTATAGGAATAAGCATGTAAAATGATATCCTTGATACACTTTACGGCGCATAAAAGGATACTAATGTTAACTCACCCTTAATGCATAGCCTCGGATTAAGCTTTTCGCAGCGCTGTTAACAACCTTGAGCTTTTGGGCTTTGGACTTTGAACTAGATTAAGAGAGCAATTTCCGAAATAATAACCGGTGGATAGGATATCAAAAGGGTAATTCCTTGTCTCTCGGAATTAGTTTTAATGATTAGCATAAGTATTCGGTGCGATTTACGCCTGGTATTTCGAGTTCTCGGTGTGTTTTTTTTCTGAAAAAGTCTGCTTTCGTGAAATAGTTATTACCGTATAGGGTTCCGAGTATTTTATACTTTTGTGTGTATATGTCTATTATATATATATATATATATATATATATATATACATATATATATATATATATATATATATATATATATATATATGTGTGTGTGTGTGTGTGTGTGTGTGTGTGTGTGTGTGTGTGTGTGTGTGTGTGTGTGTGTGCGCGCGTGTGTGTGTGTGTGTGTGTGTGTGTGTACATGTATGCATGCATTCACAAGTATGTACATACATGGCTAGTTGTATATACGAAAAATATATAGATATATTGCAGATGTGGGTATAGCTGTAGAATCTATTTATACTATATGTATATATGTATATATATACGCATTTTATTTCAGCATACAAAAGTGTGTACAGAATAGGAATATACATATCTGAATGTGTTTCTGTGTGTAGCACTGAGTCATATTCCATGAAAAAGGTTGATGATAGCATTCGTATTACAGACGTTATGAACTAAGCATTTTAAGATATTCACATACGCATTTTATTTCAACATACACAAATGTGCACATTAAAATACACCCAAAAAATATCTACACATCATCTCCTCCCGTTTTTGAAGAAAAAGTAAATCAAGTTTTCAATGAAGAATCGCCACCGAGCATTCGCAACAGGAAATACTTTTTTTTTTCCTTAAGTAAACCTAAGAAATCAGCAATACACTTCGGAAGACCAGCGAGAGAGGCTTTTTTCGGCATCTTTTTCTTCCGAGTCAGTGGTCCTTCGCTCATGGGGCGCCTTACACAGCTTCCTTCCCCTTGCTTTGTGGCTGAAAGGAATCGAGGGGAAGTGCTAGGGGAGTTGTGTGGGTTGCAGAGGGATGACTTTAAGGGGGTTTCTCTCTCTTTCTTTCTCTGTTCTCTCTCTCTCTCTCTCTCTCTCTCTCTCTCTCTCTCTCTCTCTCTCTCTCTCTCTCTCTCACTTTCTCTCTCACTCTCTCTCTCTCTATCTATCTATCTCCTCTCTCTCCCTCTCTCTCTGTCTCTCTGTAACCATTGTATTTACATATATTATGTCTGCTGTAATTGTTATTATGTCCATCGAATATAATTTGTACGTGTATACTTCTGTTCCTGTTTTCTATGTAATCTGTATCTTTAATGTTACTCGAATTATTATATATATATATTCTACAACATACACATATATACATACATATATGTACGGTCGTTGCTTCACCTATTTGTCTACTCCTCTCACGCCAGACATAACAGTGTTGCTTTGTCTTTCCCTTTGCAAGAGCTATGTATTGATGCAACACTTCCTTCATCACATTCCAAAT
>BOPN01006240.1:20000-31235 GCA_017312705.2 Penaeus japonicus
ACCCATACTTATTTTTTTCCACTGGAATAGTCAATGTGATCCCAAACTAATGATGGTGGGCAATGGATTCATTTATAATTTCATCATTTTGTTCTTGTATCATTATTTTCTGTTTTTCATTTCTGTAATTGATTTCAAATATGACAGAGTAGCGCTCGTTCGGCCTTCTGTTTTTTTTCTCCTTTTTGTTTTTTCTTTCTTTCTTTTCTTCCCCTTGAATCAGCTTAAGGAAACCATCAAATAATTTCTTTGACTTTTGACTGAGACCTGTGACCGGCTCACGGTTTGCACTAGACAAAGTAGGCAGGGTTATATCTATTGTTTCTCCTTGGTACTCGATGTCGGTAAGGAACAACAAGCCTGTAAAAAAAAACAAGTACAAGTATTGGTATCCGTTACACTTGCCAGGTTTATTGACGCAGATGGCATCAACATCACGGAGTTGTGATCACTCCATAGCCTTTTATCAAGCTTTTTTACGTTATACAAGCGACCAAGGTACAGCAGCTGACGCTACAGATAAAGCTTGATAACTAAGGACACAGAAAAAAAAGAAAAAAAAATTACAGAAACAAAAATATCCAGTCATTTACTCGAACGACACCTTCAGCTTCCGATATATATATATGTATATATATATATATATATATATATATATATATATATATATATATATATATATATATGTTAGTAGACAGATACAATAGCCTGCCGGTTATCCTGACAATCTTTCGATAGACTTATTAAATTATTCTTAAATAGCAAAATGTACTTGTCCACTAAAATTCCAACACCTCCTAAAGAAACCGAATAAGTAAAACAGCCATATCTCGGTGATTTAACAATTACGTGAGATGCATATATACTCATCCCTCAAGTTAAATTCAACATAGTCTTTACTAACAATCATAACATTAAAACTTCTTTAAACGAAGGACCGTCCTCCTCAGAAATATCTTCAAATGTAGTATACCTATCTACCTGTCCTGGACGCAACGCTAGGTAGATCGCATTGAAGATACGTTGATTCAAACATAGAGAAGTTAAACATATGGGTCGATCCACATGAACAGGCCTACCTCTGAGCAAACCGTCCTTCTCTGCCACCCGCCAACGCTCACGCACAAAACACCCCTACACTCACAATGATTTCATAATTCTAACCATATCTTCTAACAGGCTCGATTTTCTCCTCTCAGAATAAGATGAAACCAGAGCTTAACTCTGCTAACATTGCCACATAGATTTTTTATAATGTGATTGTTCTTCAATGAGTAATTCCAATCTATAAGTATGTTTCTTTTTGTACATGTTTTGTTTTTTATGTTTTCGCTCTGTTTAATTCATATTACATACTACTATATATTGATATTTGATATTGTGAACCTTATTTTATGTATTTTGCCCAAACCTAATAGTTTGTTGTGTTCAATTATATTAGCTTTGATGATGAAGACTCTCGCTCTTCGAAGCTTTTGAAGAATAAAAAAAAATAAAATGAAATAGATTTTATCACAGCCTTGCCCCTCACCTTCATCATATATATGAATATATATATATATATATATATATATATATATATATATATATATATATATATATGTGTGTGTGTGTGTGTGTGTGTGTGTGTGTGTGTGTGTGTGTGTGTGTGTGTGTGTGTACTTGTGCACGCGTGCTTTCTGTGTTTATTTATTTCCTGTGTATTCCGTAGATGGCGTTCGCAGGCCAATCCACGACGCTTGGCCAGCTGCAATCCAGGCCACCCTTCCGCGGTGGCCGCGACGTGGCCTCTCCAGGGATCAGGGGAGATCAACAGGGAAGCAGCCCAGCGCTCGTCAAGTCCAGACGTCTCTTCGTCTCCAGCCTCGCCTCCCCTGCAGCTCCTCTTCCCAGTGGACCCCGTCGGGCTCTCGTGAATTCCAGATCTTTTTATCAATGAAGGAATCGCGCTTCCGCTCAGTCCTTCTGACTTCCTTCCACGTCATATAGGATTCATCTAACAGTTCAAAAGAGGATCCTATAGCATGCACGGGTTATTCTACATGGTTCATAAAACCGATGAATGGATTAATTTTGATTCCTTCAAAACCCACACTTCTTGCCCTCCAACTGTCATGAATGTACACGAATCGCAAAAGCTTAAAATGCCGTAACTAAGACTTAACCTCTATTATTGTTTCTTTTTAAGTCAGGCATGTGCGAGGGTAAACTATATGAAAATCAATCAGTGATTAATATTGATGTAATTATAACCAGATTAATGGCCACATAAAATGCGAAACCCATGATGCTAGAAAAAAATTAGAGGAAGACCTTTGATTGGAAACTTTAATGTAAAACAAATTGGATTTTAATGAGGGTGCCTCGGGGCGATTTCCGTTACGAAAAAAATGAAAAAAAGACTATATATTGACGTTTGAATACGTTAAATTCCGAGCTATATATCGTGACACGCCTCCCTCTGTTTAGTTTCCTTCTCCCTTTTCCCTCTGTCTCTATCTCCCTTTCCTTTCCTTCAAAGGTATTTTCCCTATTCCTCTGTTGTCTCTTTCTCTCTCCCTCTGTCCGCTCCCTCTTTCTCTCCATCCATTTCTCTATCTCTCCCGTTCTCTCCTTCTCTCTCTATCTACTAGCTACCAACCTATATATCTATCTAGCTCTATCTTTATAACTCTATCTCTCTTCTTTCTTCCTCCCTCTTTTATTTTTTTACTTGTTAAAACCATATCATCATGAACACTCTTTACTGTTATTATTGTTATGATAATGACACAATTATCATTATCATTATGACTGCCGTTGTTATTATCTTTAACCACTAATTTCATTATTATTCCCATCATCATGATTGTCATTATCGTTGCCATTAATGACATTGTTATATCATTGACATCATTACTATTTCATTATCATTATTATCATCATTATCATTATTATTATCAGCATCCTTATCATCATCATCATTATCGTTATTATTATCATCATCGTTATTATATTTCCAATTCCCTTTTTCTCTCTCTCTCTACTTTCTTTAATATCTCTCACTCTCTCCTCTCTTTCTTTTCTCTTTTTTCCCTTTCCTTTCCTTCTATTTTTATGCATACCCCGAATTACCCGTTAATCAATGCAGAGGAGGATTCCGTCCATCATTAACGGTTGTAAACATCGCTAAAGGAGCGCAATTTTCCCTTCGTGGAGAAAATTGGCTAATCTGGACAATTAATGAGGTTCGACACTTAGCTCCTGATGGATGCTAGACTGTTCTGTAGACTGTGTATAGGCTTATCACTCGATGTTGTGGTCATATTAGGACATTTAAACAGTCTCCCTTTATTATTTTTCACTTTCTCTTTCTCTCTTTCTTTTCTTTCTTCCTTTTTTCTTTCTTTTTTCTTTCTTTTTTTTCTCTCTCTCCCCCCCTCTCTCTCTCTCTTTCTCGCTTTCTTTCTTTCTTTCTCTCTCTATCTCTCTCTCTCTCTCTCTCTCTCTCTCTCTCTCTCTCTCTCTCTCTCTCTCTCTCTCTCTCTCTCTCTCTCTCTCTCTCTCTCTCTCTCTCTCTCTCTCTCTTTCTCTCTCTCTCTCTCTCTTTCTGTACTTTAAAATCGTGCATGTTTACCTGTGTTGTTCACATTTTTATTTATTTCAGAAAATGATGATTAGAGTTGAAATAGCTATGGAGTTTGCGCATATCACACAATCATCAATTTAAAAAAAATCAATGTTATTGGATTAACCCACCTTAAAGAAAATATTATCTTTCAAAAAAACAAAAAAAACATCCAGCCTCGCACAACCAGCTTCCCAGAAGCAATAACTGGATTCTGTTTCTGCACTTGAAACTCGCTCCAATTCGAACAATAATTTCCCAAATTTTGTATCACCTATTATTTACATCAATTTCCCACGGATCCTCATTTATGATAAGGTCTGTCTACTCTACAAGCCAAGTTTAGTTTCTAACCAACTTTCAAACTGAGGATGCAATTATATCAAGGACAGCAGTATTAACGTAGATGATTATACATTTCACTTGAAGGCTCCTTAACCCACAGCCTACTACGACAGGAGCGAAAGCTTGAAGGCTCCCATATACGGAGAAAGTTCATCAAAGTTTTCCATTTTAAGAAATGTTTATATGTATCGGTAGATGTGAGTATGAGAGTGTCAAATATGTAAATGGGAGAAAAACTGAAATTGCAGTTTGCCCAATAATTAGGTTGAAATATTATCGTATGCACTGCCAGGCCCACGATGATGTGTGCGGACTCTGCACTCCCAAGGGGGACAGAGGGATGGAGGGAGAGAGAGAGAGAGAGAGAGAGAGAGAGAGAGAGAGAGAGAGAGAGAGAGAGAGAGAGAGAGAGAGAGAGAGAGAGAGAGAGAGAGAGAGAGAGAGAGAGAGAGGAGGTAGAGTAGAACGAGGGGATGGATATCAGGGGAAAATTCACCTCTCACGGCATGTGTTTGTTTGTTTCTTTGGCGTGTTTCATAGCTTCTAGAAATGGTCTGTCTTTTTCGCGTTATTTTTTCTCACAATTCACTCATTTTGTATAAGGATTTTTCATGAGATGCAACTAAAACAAGAAACGGCCTCTCTCATTATATTCATATTCACATTCATTTGACTGTTGGCATGTTGTGGGTGATGTGTCTGCAGCTCCTACCACTTAACATAGCATGCGGTCCCTTCTAAGTTTCGAAATCAAAAGGTTTTGAAAGTGCTAACACATTTACTATCAAAGAGCTTTTCGAAAGATGATCGAATTGTTCATACGGTAATTCTATTCAAAAATAAACAAGTGAACATGAAACAAAACAGAAAAAAAAATACACCGCCACTTATTTCATGTTTGTTTGTCATTTGTATTTAATTCATAAAATCTTCGTTATAGCACATTCATGGAAGCGAAGAAAATAGAGAACTGAGTGTGTCGTATCACAGAGTCGATTTACCCTTCGGTGTTGATATGGAAGGAAGGCAGTCATTTGCTTGTTGACTTGTAGCAATATTTAAAATTGGCACGATTTCCGTTTGAATTCATCCTTCGCTAATTTTGGTGATTATTGAGAAATATGGATTATTTATTGGAATATTGTTTATTGCGATTGAAAAATAGAGTACACAAAGAACACAGAACATATAGTAAATATGTTGTTACATAGATCCGTTTGTTATTTGCTAGCCTTCCGTATGTGTGCATGTGAGAAACAGAAAAAGAGCGGTCGGGTTTATGTGATGTTCACATTCCCTTTTTAGTGTGTATGTAAGTGGAGCAGCAAGAGAGAGAGAAAGGGAGAGAGAGAAAGAGAGAGAGAGAGAGGGGGGGTGAGAGAGAGGGAGAGAGAGAGAGAGTGAGAGAGAGAGAGAGAGAGAGAGAGAGAGAGAGAGAGAGAGAGAGAGAGAGAGAGAGAGAGATTATCATTCAAATGATAATAATAATAATAATGAAGATTATAATAATCAGAAATAATGATAATCATAATAATGATAATAATAATGATAATGATGATAATAATAATGATAGTAATAACAATGATAATAATAATAATAATAATGATAATGGTAATAATTATAATAATAATTGTTGTTATTATCATCATTAGTATTGTTACTACAATAACTATTATCATTTATATAATTATTTTTCTTATTACTCTTATGACAATCATTATTATTATCATCATAATTGTTATGGTTGCAGTTATGTTTATTATAAATATGACCATTATCATAACAATCAGCATTATTTATCTTCATGAATTGTATTATAATTATCTTTTTAGTATTATTTTGATTATCATCATTATTGTCATCATCATCCTCTTAATCATTGTTATCATTATTCATAATATCATATTACTGGTATTATCATCATCATCATCGGGTCAGTTGAGGTCAAATAAAGGTGTTCGTTTGACCTCACTTTCTTGATATCAAACCAGTCGCAAATATCATTCCCTTTCAACTCATGCCTTTGTGCCTTTATTCGTGTCTCTTTTTCTTTATCACCTTTTCTGTCTCCTGAAACAATGCTGATGTTAAAAATTAAAACCCGCGGCGAGTTTTGCAACAGAAGGGGCATTGACCGTTTTGCGCATTTTCGGAGAGGGAAATGTTCGTCTTGAGAAAATGAAGAGACGGAAATATTTGCCTTACACGAACTCCGGAAAGGAATCCGTCCAGCTACTAAGAGTAAGTAGGAGAAGAAATATAAAGGCATCTATGTGAAATCATGTACATTCTATTTTTTCTGTTCTTATATGGACTTTAATTTTTTACTAAGAATACACTAGAACTAAAAGAAAAAATACACTATAAGTTGATCTGACTGAAAAATTACGAAACTTTGTGGGAGATTAAAGCACTGATAAAGCGAGCGAATTTCATTCCCGCGGTACAAATGAACAAGCAAATGACTTGCCGGCCTTCATATCAGCACCAAAGGGTAAGCCACCTCTGCGATAAGACACTCGGTTCTCTACCTTCTTCGTTTCCACGAATGTACTGTCGCAGAATGTTTCATGAACAGTTTCCTAATGAAAAACACAATCTATATGGAATGGGCGGCGATGTAAAATTATCTTTTGTTTCGTGTTATTTTTTCTGTTTAATCACGATTTCTTTATGAGTAATACGTTCATTTTCGTGAAAACACATTGACACTAAATGTAGTTGCCTTTCTAAAAGCTTGAGATTTATGTCTTAGATGAAGCTGCTTAATATTTTGATCCTGAAGTTCGAAACCAATGATTTAGAATGTTAAAAGAAATCTATAAAAGACGGTATCAGATTCATCCCCCAAAATTCAAATACGAAAACTAAAGTGTCCAAGTAAACATCCCAACGAATAAAAGGGAAACAGCGGACTTGAGAAATACTGTGGCTTGAAAAAGGGTTTCTTCTGAGCGCTGTCGCGTGTTTCGACAGAAACTGTTAGCAGTATCTGTCAAGCAGACGTTCGACTCACTAAACCAAGGAGCATTGCAATGCTTTCTATCTCACAGGATGAAAAGTCTTTTTGTAAATTTTTCGTCTGAGAATACGGAGAGTCTTGTCACAAAGGTAAAAAAAGACAGTGTTCATGAGAAAATACATGCAAAGATGCGAAATATTATGGTTAGTTCCGATTCATGCATGACTGATAATCATCATTAAAAAGCAACCCAAAGAAACATAATGTTACGAGAACTGCAAGGGATCGTTATATCTTGCTTGGATATTCTTTCGACCGTGTGCCGGGACCGTCACTGCTGGCGTGCCGTATTTCAGAATACTCATGGCAGAGGACGAGAGTCAAACAGACTCAATATTTATAACCACACACAAAAAACAAAGTCTGACAGAGGCACTTCTTTACATACTGGATGTTTAGCATTTAGTTGGATATTTTGTGGTTATATCACATTCGTATCATTCAAGGGCTTTGCATACAACGCCACAGTTGGGTATGCGTATATGTATATATATATATTATATATATATATATATATATATATATATATATATATATATATATATATATGTGTGTGTGTGTGTGTGTGTGTGTGTGTGTGTGTATATATATATATATATATATATATATATATATATATATATATATATATATGTATGTATGTATGTATATATGTATACACACACACACACACACACACACACATTGACAGAGAGAAAGAGAGAGAGAGAGAGAGAGAGAGAGAGAGAGAGAGAGAGAGAGAGAGAGAGAGAGAGAGAGAGAGAGCGAGAGAGAGAGAGAGAGAAAGCTTTGATGCTCTACCGCCATTTACATTCGAAACGCCCCAGCACATGTACTCAGACCTGCTGAAGAGCCCTCCGCGAACCGCACATCGAGGAAGCAGCGCCCAGCAACCAGGGCGCCACGACATGAGCGCCGACGACTGACAATCACATTTTCCGGCGTTCGAACGAAATAAAAGCATTTTACCAAGCAACCCGACATGAATTGAAAAATGTATAAAACTAACGTTCCAACTGATCCATTCCCGTTTTATAAGAGTCGAAATTGAACATACACAAGAGTCGCAGCGATCCAATTTAAAATCTTTTCTCCGAGACCGCACATTCTATATTAGATAACTTTTTTTTTTTTTTTTTTGCCCCCGCTCTCTCTTGCACCAGCACCGCCCGCTCGCAACCTTCATCCGCCTGTGATATTTGACAGTGTGTTGCTGTAATCATATTTTATGCACAGGAGTCAAAATACTCCTCTCTCTCTTCTATTCTTACGTTCGTCTTCTTCTGCTTCGTCTATTTCCTCTTTCTTTCTTTCTTTCTTTCTTCTTGTTGTTGGTCTTCCTTTTTTCTTCCTCTCTCGGTCTTTCTTCCCATTTCGTCTTCTTTTCACCTTTTTTCTCTCTCGTTCGTATTGAATTCTGTTTCTCAGTCAATTTTGTCTTCGTTTTGTTTTCCGAAATTTCTCCTGATACGAATTGTCCTAGTGTGAATTTTGCCTTTTGCGTTATTGCCTTATGTGCTATGCTGTCAACTTCTTCGAAATCTTATCTTTTCCTGTAGCTGAGACACAATAATCTTTGCTTCCCCTGAGGCGTTATAAACCGAACAGAGAAAAAGCTAGATCTGAGAAATAGAGAACATCGACCATAATAATGTTGAGCATGATAATCTGACATTTAGAAGGGTTGATATCAGAGCACAGAGTTTTGTAAAATCCCTTATCAACCCTAGTAATTATAGTGCTTAGTTAATGATACAATTACCAATAGAAAAAAATACCACTAGTCAGTCTGCTTGACTTACATTCTACATCGGAACGTAGCAGTTTAAAGAGTTTTGTTATCATTTGTTAGAAATGGAAAATAGATGTTACACGAATTCTTAATAAACGAATAAAAAATACATATTATATAGATTAATTGGCAGTTACTCCTACTAAAACAACCAATTACAATTTTTGACACTCGATTAAGAGGACACAAGAATCCTCAAGTATTTTTCTTTTTCCTTTATATCTTTATATATAATGATTAAAATGATGATGATGGTAATTAAGATCGTGAAAAAGTAGTAATGATAATTATCATATCAGCAATAATGACTTTGGTAAGAAAATGATAATTCTAAAAATGACGGTAATGATGAAAATAACAATGATAATAATAATGATGATAGTAACAATAACATCGATAACGATGATAATGATAATATTAATAGTAATGATGATAATGATAATATCAATAGTAATGATGATAATGATAATATTAATAGTAGTGATGATAATGATAATATTAATAGTAATGATGATAATGATAAGAATAATGATAATAATGATGATAATGATGTAGATAATAATAGTAATAATAATGATGATGATAATGATAATAACAACGATAATCATGATACTGATAATAATGATAATGATAATCATAACAATAATGATAATGAAAATAATGATACTCATAATGATAACAAGGACAATAATTAAAATAATGATAATGATAATAATAATGATAATGATAATAATAATGATAATGATAGTAAGAATGATAGTAATGATAATAAGAATGATAGTACTGATGATAAAAAAATATGATAATGGTAATGATAAGAAAAATCGTAATGAGAATGATTATGACAATAATATAAACAAAATAACAAGAAGAGCAACAATAGGAATGACTATAATAATTTGACAGTAATAATAATGATAATAATGATTAAAGCAAAAATGATAATGACGAAGATAACAATAATGATAACAATCATAACAATAGTGGTATTAATAATAGTAACATAAATGAATGAAGATGAGGACGAAGAGGAGGATATTGATAAGGATGATAATAAGGATAATTGTAATAATAGTGATGATAAAAATAACATCAATAATAATAAACAACAATCTTATTAATATCATAATCATCAGTGTTAGTATCCCAACTGGTGTTATTACCAGCATTATCATCATTATCATCCCAAAAAGACTTACTGCAAACTGTTAGCACGGCCCTCGAGGGAAGCACAGCACAGGCACTTGAGTGTGCTTCATCTTCAATACCTGTTTTTACCTGACTCATTAGCGACGAGAAGGTCATCCTTTTACCCGAAAGCTCATCTCGCAGCCCAAGAGGAGCAAGAAAAGAAAGAAAAAAGAAAAGGAGAAGAAGAAGAAAAAAAAAAAAAGTTCATAGAAGTTCATGATAGTGATGATAGGTTCAAATGGATTTCATTTAGCTTTGAATATTGATATTGAAGGTAGGAAAGCTCATGGGGAGAGACGAGAGGGAAAGGTTCAAAATGGACGTATGTATTTTGCTTTGAATATTGATTTTCTACGTGCTTTGATGCAAAAAAAAAAAAAAAAAAAAAAGAGGAACGGGAAGGGGGAGGGGAAGATGGGAGGTGGGGGGGGATGAGAGGGGTGGAGTGTGTGAGTGGTATGAATTTCTATAAAGGCGTAATTTGTGCACCGTTTTATCCTGGCTATTGTGAAGACTTGAATGGGGAATGAATGCGAATGAGATTGGCTTTTGGAGATCGATTTAAGCGAAGTAGGACTCTGCAGGAACGGAAGAATTGCTGAATCTGTTTGCGTTATTTAGAATGAACTTCCTGGTTTAAGATCAATAGATATACTGATATGAATAAGCGTGTTCTTGTCTCTCTAGAGCTCTTGGATATACTGATAATCTCAAATTGTTTAAATCAACTGTTTTTCCAGTAGTAAACAATATCTCAAGATATCAGAGGTTCTTGGCTTATTGTAATAGCGTTCCCTACATTTTTTTTTCTTTAGTTGCCTTTGAAAATATGAAAGTATTTTAATGCGTATTGCAGATTGCTTTATCTTTAGTTGACAAAGCAATGTGTTCAAGGAAATAAAAGTAGAAAAAAATAAAGAATGGTGGAAGCAGAGATACATAGGCCTATCTAAATTTGACAGAAGAGATAGGTAATGATAAAGCATCAATAATGGAAAATAGTTATAAATGACAGAGGCACAGAAAAAAAATCAGTTATCAAATCATGTATGATCTTTATGAGAAAAATAAATAAATCGTGAATGAATGGATAGATAAATGAATAGGGTATTAAAAAATACCAATAGATAAATAAATCAGGGAATAAACAAATGGGCAAATAAATTTTATACATTCATACATATGCTTACACACACACACACACACACGCACACACACACACACACACACACACACACACACACACACACACACACACACACACACACACACACACAC
>BOPN01006240.1:42639-45139 GCA_017312705.2 Penaeus japonicus
TCCTTTCATCCCGTTCACCTCTGTTTCCCCCATCCCTTCCTCCCCGCTCCCCTGCTTCTCCTCCCCCTCCCCTCTCTCCCCCTCGTCGTCCCTCCCCTCCCCCCTTCCTCCCATCTCTCCATCAGGCCTTTCCCCTCCTTCTGTCAATATTTGAACGGGTCAGCCCAAAGTGCACAGCTCCCGGAAAGGATAAGGAACTCTATGGCGAGAGGGAGGTCAGAGGAGCTCGACCTATAACAGGAACTTAATAGACATGCCTTGATGTGTGGATTATGCTAAAGACGTTCTTAGAAAGGCAGGCATCGAAGCCTTGCACTCGCTCTTCTTGTGGAAATTTTTCGATGGAATAAAGGAGAATGAATAAATGAGATGTAGATAACAAAATATAAAAAAAAAATAAAAAGTACGACATCATATATATTTTCAATCTTGTATCTTTATATCGATTTAAATATTTTCCGTCGTCGGGGCTTCAGTACAATGTCGCAATTTACAGACACTGCTACATCCAGCTAGGCTATTTCGTTAGTTACCGACGTAGTCCTCGTGTTGTTTCAGCTCATAGTTGGTATAAAGGAGACTCGGCCTACATCAACCTGCTACGATCAATACAGATAACTCCCGGCTGCTTATAGGCCAAATTGCTGGGTTGTTTGGACAGTTGATGGGAGCGCACACCTTGATCTGGCTCCTGCTGGTTGATCTGGTTGTTACTTTGATACATTTTCCTCTGTCTGTGTCTGTCTGTCTGTCTGTTTGTGTGATTGTCTGTCTATTTGTCTTTTTCTGTATTTTTTTCTCTGTCTTTCGATCTGCCTGCCTGTCTGTCTGTCTGTCTGTCTGTTGGTTGTCCAATCAATTACTCTCTCTGATAGGCTGTCGGTCTGTTTATGTTCTTCTTTCTCTCGCCGTTCATTCCCTCCCTTCCGCTCCCTTTCTTTCTCCCTTTCTTCATCTAATTCTATCACGTGGCCTCATTTTTTATCCGGGACCTCCCCATCTCTCCCCCCCTCCCCACACACTCATTTATTTTCTTTACTTCCATCCCCCTAGCGTGTATTCATTTTGATCACATCAATTTTTATCATATGTAACCAATTTTCTTCTCCCTATTCTTCTTTCATTGGGTTTTCTACCCCTTCTCCCCCTCTTCCCCTCGCCCTTTCCCACACCTTAGCTCTAAGCACTCTTTCTAAGCACCCCTTTCTCATCATCTCTCTTTCTCTCCCCTCCTCTCCTCACATACCTGTCTCTCTGTTCTGAGCCTATCACTTCTTTTCTTCTTCATCTATGTATTTTTTCTCTTTCTCCGCCTCCGTAATTTTCTCTTCTCGAATCAACCTCTTTTCTCCTCTTTCCTCCCCTCCTCTCTTTCCCAAATCTTTATCTTCCCCTCCCTCTTCTTTCTCCCCTTATCCCTTTGTCCCCTCCCTTCCCCTCTCTTCCAAACTCGTATCCCTCTTCTCCTCCCCTTTCCATCCTCTTCTTTTCCTCCCCTTTCCCATCTTCTACTTTTCTCCCCTTCCCCTCCTCTTCTTCTCCTACTTCTCTTCCCTTCTCCATTTCACCTCCCCTTCCCTTTTATTCTTTCTCCTCTCCCTTTCCCTTTCCTCTCTTCTTTTCCTTTCTCCCCTCTTCCCTTCATCCCCTCCCCTCCCCTCTCTCCCAAACTATTATCCCTCTCCTCCCTTCCCTCTTCCCCTCTCTCTCACCCCATCCGTCTCCTCCCGTCCTGCCTCTCACCTTCCCCCTCTCCCCCCCTTCCCTCTCTCTCTCTCCCCCTCCCCCTCCCTCTCTCCCCCTCCCCCTCCCTCCTCTAAAGACCCCGTCCTTTACCTGTAAGACAAAAGTATCAGCCGAGGCGCCGACGTCCGTTGTCGTCCGGTGAAAAATTACTCCATCGCGAAAAGGCATCGGGGGCGTTCGCGCGATAATGACGGGTCGGAGCAGGTCGGCTCGGTTCAGGTCCGAGAAAGGTCGGGTCGGGCTGGGTCGGCTCGGTTCAGGTCCGAGAAAGGTCGGGTCGGAGCAGGTCGGCTCGGTTCAGGTCCGAAAAAGGTCGGGTCGGGCTGGGTCGGCTCGGTTCAGGTCCGAGAAAGGTCGGGTCGGGCTGGGTCGGGTCGGGTCGGAGCAGGTCGGCTCGGTTCAGGTCCGAGAAAGGTCGGGTCGGGCTGGGTCGGCTCAGTTCAGGTCCGAGAAAGGTCGGGTCGGAGCAGGTCGGCTCGGTTCAGGACCGAGAAAGGTCGGGTCAGGCTGGGTCGGCTCGATTCAGGTCCGAGAAAGGTCGGGTCGGGCTGGTTCTGGTTAGGAAATGTCAGGTCTGGGAAAAGCCTAGTCGAGTCTGGCCTGAGAAAGAAATGTCGGATAGGGTTGGGTGTACTCTCATCTCGCCAGGTCAAGTCTGGTCATATTCATGTCTTGGAAAGGTCAGGCCGGGAAAAAGAGGTCGACAGGCGTACTGTGGTGATGAATATCAGGACATGAATTAGTGAAAGAGTAT
>BOPN01006240.1:62639-67639 GCA_017312705.2 Penaeus japonicus
GTGTCGCTTTGGCTTCTGCATATTTAAAGTCATGGTCAAAAGTTCATGATCAGCAATTTGGCATGGGATAGCGTCTGTATGTAGGATGATATCGGATCTGTTTGTTATTATGACATCTAATATGGATGAGGTATTTTCTGTAAGCCTTGTAGGCTTGTTTATGAGTTGCTTTAATTTATTCTCCTTAATAGAGAGAGAGAAAGAGAGAGAGAGAGAAACAGAGACAGAGAGAAAGAGAGAGAGAGAAAAAGAGAAAGAAAGAAAAAGAGAGAGAGAGAAAGAGAGAGAGAGAGAGAAGGAAAGAGAGAGAGAGTACAATACTGCTCTTACCAGCCAAAGAAGGCCACGAAAATGTTGACACGAACCCTGAGCGCAGATACGACACCGGAGATTGGCAACATCAATACTTTGTCTCACATACACATACTTGTCCCCCGGTGATGCGGTTCCCTCCTCAGCCCTGCATGCAGAGTAAGTGTCGCACGCGATGCAAATTTGGGCGCCGTACTTTGATTTCTTTGTCGAGCAGCCAGCTAGAGAAAAAGATATGCGAAGCGACATTGAGCGCGGATGAGTCAAATCTGCACATCAAAGAGCCGAGGACTCCTGCACAAGTTATGGCAAATCTGAGGCGCAGCGGGTGATAGGACCCACGGCCTCGGGAGACACCAGGAGCCCTCGGGCGTGAGGAAGGAGGAGGAGGACGAGGAGGAGGAGGAGGGGATGGGGCAGGAGGACGAGGAGGAGGAGGAGAGATGGGGATGGGGGAGGAGGAGGAGGAGAGGATGGAGGAGGAGGAGGAGGAGAAAAGGATGATGATGAGGAGGAGGAGCAGGAGGATGAAGCGGAGGAGGAGGAGAAGGACGAGGAGGAGGAGGGAGGAGGAGGAGGAGGGGAGGAGGAGGAGGAGGAGGAGGAGGAGGAGGAGGAGGAGGAGAAGAAGGAGGAGGAGGAGGAGAAGAAGAAGGAGGAGGAGGACGATGACGAGGAGGAGGAGAAGGAGGAGGAGGAGGAAGAAGAGGAAGAGGAGGAGGAGATGGGGATGGGGGAGGAGGAGGAAGAAGGGGAGAAGGAGGAGGAGGAGGAGGACGAGGGAGAGGAGGATGGCTCGGGGATCCTGTCGTAAGGATAAGAATAGTGGGACAGAGAATGAGAAATAAGGATAATAGAGGATGAAGGAGGACAATGTTGCTCAGGAGATAAGTCGGAGACGATATGGTAGAGGGTCATAGGGAGGGGAGTGGCTAATAAAAAAGAGGAAACTTCAGTTGTTTTTACGAAGACAATGTGGAATGTATAAGGTCTTCTTTATCCATATTGTTGACTTTAAATGCCTCACATTGGTTCTAGTTTCATAGATGTAGTATGTTACTGACAGTATGTTTCTCTCTTTCTCTTGATATATATATATATATATATATATATATATATATATATATATATATATATATATATATATTTAATTCTATCTAATCTCATGAATGTAAAAAGTAGAAGCAATTTCATAGTAGACCTATTATCAACAGGCTCTTTAATGAATATACACTATACAAGTAAAAAAGTATTAAACACTCTTTTAATTTTGTTTAAACTACCAAACAATCAAAGAGTACGATAGACAAAGGCAACACGCGAAACATGTAAATACAAGTGTCTCCCCAAAGATATTGCCAAGACCAGACAAACTTTATTGGACACAACCTTAAAGGGAAACCATTAATGAAGTTCTTATATTGAACTGTACGTAATTCTGGAATATAGAAAGTAAACATTATGTGGAATGAATGTCAGGATACGGGTGAAAATGAAAATAAATTTGTTTATTTTACGAAGAGACATAGTGATCCTTTGTTGTGAAAAGTTTTCTACTATTGTTAATGCTTTTGTTCATACTCTATTATTATTGATATTGTTGTTCGTATTAACGTCACACAAACAAATATTACTATTACTATTATTGTTACTATTCCTACTATTATCATCATCTTCAGTTTCATTATCATTACCATTTTTATTATTATTATTATCATTATCACCATCATCATTATTAAAAGAAGACAAAAAAAACTATGTCAAGCTGCTATAACTTTACTGACTTTATTCAACCAGTAATGACGCCTACGGTAGAACATATTCCATATACATTCAATAAACCACAAAATCCACAATATGACGCAATGCAAAGATGATGTATCCACTCACAGACAGGCAATGTTAACGACATGGTTATGTAATAAAAATAATGATATGTAATGAAATATGAAAACGTAGTATAAAGAGGGAAAATATTGAACAATAAATGGGCAAAGAGATGGATTAGCCAGAGACACGACTGACACAGTGCCAATTCATTATCTGTTATCAGTGTCGTTATTGTTGTTATTATCATGATTATCGTTATCATTATTGTTGTTATCCTTATTATTATTATTATTATTATTATTATTATTATTATCATTATTACTATTATTATTGTAATTATTATTAGCATTATTATTATTATCATTATCATTATTATTAGCATTATTATTAGTATTAGTATTAGTATTATCATTATTATTATTATTAGCATTATTGTTATCAATATTGTTATCATCATTATTAGCATTATTACTACCAACATTATTATCCTTCTTATCATTATTATTATCACGAACATCATTATTAATATAATTATCATAATCATAATTGTTACTATTATTATTATTATTATTATTATCATCATCATTATTATTGTTTTTATTATAATCATCATCATTATCATCATTATCTTTTTCATTATCATTATCATCCTTATTATCTTTTTATAACTACTAAGGCTAAAGGTATCACTATCATTATAATAATTATTATTATTGTTATTATCATCATTATTATTACTACTATCATCATTATTATGACTATTGTAATTCTTTCATTATTTCCATTGTTATTATCATTATTATCATTTCATTATCATTGTTGTCATCTTTAAGATTATTAATCTTATTATTTCTATCATCATTATTATCATCACTATTGTTATTATGGTTGTTGCTGTTGTCATTAACATCAATATTATCATCACTATCATTTTTTGTTATTATCATTATTATTATTATCACAATTATCATCATTGTTATTATCATCATAACTATCATTACTATCATCACTATCATTTTATCCTTATCAATATTATTATCATTATCACTTAATCTTTATCATCATTATCATCATCTCATAATCATCCTTACCATCCTTACACGAATCATCAAAAAGAAAAAAGAGTAGGAATAAGAAAATGAAATAAGAATTCAAGAACGAGAAGAAGAAAGAGAAAATACTCCTCACACAAGAGTCACCCTCCAGACGGACCATTACTTTCTTAAAGACTTAATTCAATAATGAAATTTCCTGATTTAGGACCAGAACTTAAAGACGGAGAGGCGAAAGATTTACCCTGTCGACGCGAAACAAAAAGGGAAATGAGCTTCAAGTTATGATTGGATTACCTCTAAAGGCTTAATGGCATTCGATTCTTTATCAATGGAAGAACAATATGTAGAAGAAAATAATAATAATGGCTTCCTGAAATAGAGATTGTGATCCGAGTTCTGTTGGCGTAGATAGGCCTACTTTTTTGTTATTGTTTTGTTATACGTTGTCTGAGTATCTTTATTTACATCAGTGTTAGTTATTATTTTTTTGCAAGAGAGACAAAAGTTTAGGAAATATTCTGTGTAAGAGCCACAATGATAAG
This sequence comes from Penaeus japonicus, assembly GCA_017312705.2. Lineage (NCBI taxonomy): Eukaryota > Metazoa > Arthropoda > Malacostraca > Decapoda > Penaeidae > Penaeus > Penaeus japonicus. The sequence continues at coordinate 66,379 of BOPN01006240.1, forward strand.
TAGAAAAAAAAACTATTCAGAAACTACAAGTTGTACAGTTTTGTGGTTTCTTTGATCACTGAGGGTTCTCTCTCTCTCTCTCTCTCTCTCTCTCTCTCTCTCTCTCTCTCTCTCTCTCTCTCTCTCTCTCTCTCTCTCTCTCTCTCTCTCTCTCTCTCTCTCTCTCTCTCTCTCTCTCTCTCTCTCTCTCTCTCTCTCTCTCACTCTCTCTCTCTCTCTCTCTCTCTCTCTCTCTCTCCTCTCTCTCTCTTCCAATCTCCACTGAGGTTCTCTCTCTCTGTCTCTCTCTCTCTCTCTCTCTCTCTCTCTCTCTCTCTCTCTCTCTCTCTCTCTCTCTCTCTCTCTCTCTCTCTCTCTTACTTCTCGTGCGAGTCGCCAATTAGGTCATTGCGAGCCGACAATAGCTTGCAAGCTGCAGAGTGAACACTACTGATTTACATAACCATGATAAAGAATATGTATATGTGTATAATTAGGCAAGTTGCGTGAGTAATGGATAGAGGTAATAGAATATTCTCACTCGATGATTTTTCCTTTATCAAAGACATAATCAAAGACGACATTTTTATGCTTTTCTCATTATAGTCATTACTGTTATTTATTTTACTGCTGCCAATGCATCTACAATATTCATCCTCATTATAATGTTTTTTGTTTGTTCTATTTTCATTTTCATTATTGCAATTATCATGATTAACATTATTATCAATATCATTAACATTATCATCATTATTATCATCATTACCGTTATCATTATTATTATCACTATCATCATAATTATTATCATTATTCCTATCGTTATTATCATTATCGTCATTATCATTGTTGTTATTAATTTGCTACAATTATTATTTCATTATAATTGTTATTGTTATTGGTATCATCAGTATAATTATTATCATTATTATTTTCATTATTATCATTATCCATATAATCATCATTATTACTAACATCATTGTCATTATTATTGTCATTATTGTTATTGGTATCATCAGTATAATTGTTATCATTATTATTTTCATTATTATCATTATCCATATAATCATCATTATTACTAACATCATTGTCATCATTATTGTCATTATTGTTATTGTTGCCATCATCATTATCATAATTGTTAGTGTTATTATTCACATTATCATTATTCATATAATTATTTTTACTGATAACATTATCATTATTATTATAACAATTATCATCAATATCATTATCATTGCCATCATTATCCCTGTTTTGTCACTATCATCATAACAATGATGAT
>BOPN01006241.1:17500-20000 GCA_017312705.2 Penaeus japonicus
TCATTTGAAGCATGCATGCAAAATACCTCTTAAAGCCTGCCTCCTATTCCATTCTTTCATCAATTGAGCCACTTTTAATAATGAGCATGCAATAATAATAACAATCAAATACAATAAAATAAAATGGAAGAAAAAAAAAGAAGTTTAATAAACTAATACTTAAAAAAATCAGTTCTCATCTAGGCAGGCAAGTGCATGCATTGCTTTGGGCAAGGTGGATATGATATACAGGACACAACAGAAACGAATATCCTGGAGCTATACCTTATAGACAACCATTACTTCGTGCTGACCAGTACCCTAATCAGAGGCTTTTAAACTTCTTTTTACAAGACTGACTTACTAAGAGGATGCATATATGTGTATGTATATGTATATATGTGTGTGTGTGTGTGTGTGTGTGTGTGTGTGTGTGTGTGTGTGTGTGTGTGTGTGTGTGTGTGTGTGTGTGTGTGTGTGTGTGTGTGTGTGCGCGCGCATCTGCTAGCAGTAATGTGGTCATGGGAAAATATGACCACCTGACATTAACCAATTCATAATTACATAAAACAAATTCATAGACTTCCTCTCCTTTATTTACATGTTACAGGTTTTTGTCTCACATATTTTAAAACCTCAATTCAAAATCTAACAAAAAAAAAACAAAAAAAATGATACTGATTTACACTTACATTGACCTACCCATGAAAAAAATCAATTTAAATTATTTACTGTAATCTTAAACTAACCAGTTTTACATATAAGATTTTGTTTACCATGAATAATTCTGTATGATTTATGACTAGTTCCTGTTAAATGTAAGTCCCACATGCTGATAACATGCAACTGACATCTGTTGTGTAAAACACTATTATGATTTCAGAAGTCTGCATATCTATTTTTTTCTTGAATAAAAGTTTAAAAAGATCTATGCCTATCTGGAATAGGAGGACAAAATGCATGAGAACAATAAATTAAGAAGACAAAGACTGTAAATTGATAAAAATTACATTTTCATTACAACTGAACACTTTATTTTTCTTATCTGTTTTCTTGATAATGTTAAACATATTAATTACTCTTCAATTTTGTAAGTGAAGCTTTAATGCATATACATGTGAAAGATCATCACTTTCCCAATACGGGTATACATCAAAACATGTCTTTTACCTTTTGTTGGTATGTAGTAGTCACAAAAAGTCATGGTCCTTTAATAAATATCAGCTACTTGGACTACACAACATAATGTATATCATAAAATAAAATGATACAATATATAGAATCTCAGGCTTTGTAACAATTGCCAATTTGCTATGAACTTGTACTTTAATAACTTTTCATTAGTTCTATGTAGACCCATTAATCTGGCTCAGATTACCATTTCATTTCACACAGCCTTCTATTTTGATATACATATATTAAGACCAAAACATTTTATATAAAAATGAGAACCAGAAATGAGATCAAATTTTTATTAACTTCGTCACACCTATTGCAAATATGACCAAAAATAAATTGAAAGGGATATACTGTCTTCTTACAACTAAAAAATAAAATTCTAGGCTTAAAAAATTAAATACAGTACATATACCAGTAGATTACAAACTGGAGAAAATTACATTAAACAAGTTCAAATCAAAACAAGACAAAGAAAACTACATAGTCCTTAGAATAAATAAATATCACATAACAAATATGAATAAAGGAATGCAACATTTCCGACAATATATTGCACTTATCAATATTGTACACATCAAACTTTGGAAAACTAAAAGTTTGATATGTAACTTTTTCTTTTTCATAAGCCAATGTCCAAGTATTCATGCAAAAACATATATATAATGGATAGGCCTTAAACTAGCTTTATTACGATTATCAAGTTTACTGGAAAAAATGCACATTCAATTGCCCTATGATGAAATTTTCTAAAATCAACAAAAGCAATATGGCACAAGCAACAACAATCATTTTCTGTTTGAGAACAATCATTCATGTCACTCACTAGCTGAGTGACTTCAAGAAGTTTCAAAACTTCCATAACACTAATAAGTAAAATACAACTCTTTATTTCCTTCTTCATAATATTTGTTCAGGTCATCAAATGCAACTTTTGGACTAAGACAGGCTGCAATCTGGAGAAACTCCCATAAACATGCTCTGATTTTTGTTCCATAACGTAACCTTGATCAGTCCTTCTTTTCGTGCTGAGGTTCTTCTGAAAAGTAAAAATGATTGACTGAGCATTATCACAGACCAAGAACCTAAACTCCTAAAATATGTACATTTTGTATTATTTTCATCACATACTTTCAACTGCCAATTTGCAGTCTTTTCTATAATATAGATACCATGGTCAGTCCTACATGCAAATTTTCTCTCAAAGAAAATTGAGTATCTCTTATACTTAAATGTGGGACAATAATGCCCATGGATTATGTTGTAACCTGACATCTCCCAGGTATACATCGCTTTTTTTTTTTTTTTTGTAAAGCTTTAGATTTTGTTTCTTTCTAATATTAAA
>BOPN01006241.1:32500-35000 GCA_017312705.2 Penaeus japonicus
CTCAATGCCAACACTGTGGAACAAAACATGAATAAATTTTTATAGTGGTTGTGTTAATCATTATTATTATTATTATCATCATATATAAATATATATATATATATATATATATATATATATATATATATATATATATATATATATATATATATATATATATATATATATATATGCGTGTGTGTGTGTGTGTGTGTGTCTATGCATATATACATACACACACTTTGCGATCACTTGACACAACACCACTTCTGTGTCAAAGTTAAGACTGTAGGTCTTTGGAATATGTTACTTTTGATGCAATTTTTCCAACAGAAGTAACTTGGGGAGATTAGACTATTCTAATTTCCTTTTACTCTACTATGCTTAACTTGAAATTCTATGCTAACCGAAATGCAGAAGTAGAGAAATGAGTGAAGATATCAGGAAGGTGCTGAGATAGGCCATATCACCAGAATGAGGAACTGTTTTTTCCAGTGATTTTTTTTTAGTATTCTGTATGGACTGATATTAATTTCTCTTGGAAACAAATAGTTTTTGAGATAAGCCTATCTGAGCCTGAGATGGCCCATCTTAAAAACTGTTCATTCTGAAGGAAATGAATATTACAAACAAAACGCACCATTAACTATAGGAAAAAAGAATCCTCATGTCCGAAAGACAGTAATGTGGTAAAAGTAACATTTCCCCGGCCTTCTATCAGAGCAAGTTTCATATGGAAATGAATCTGATTTTGAAAACTACTGAGGTGTCTTGTACCATTTGCTCAAATATGTATTCCATGGCTGAAAAGAAGCTTCTACACTGAATTAATTATGATAATACAAACCAAAATATAATATACCTTCATTTCTTTCAATGAAATATCATTTTAATATGAAGTATTACTATGGCATTTCTTTACAAATCCATCCAATGCTCTGACCAACTTAAAATACTATTCATTTAGTCACAATAATGTTTATACTCAAGTTTCCAGTAACAGTAATGTAGTTTTATCATAGAGCATTACTGAATGAGTTATATAAGTAAAACTAATGAATTCAGACCATTGATTATTCTGTTAAACAGCCAATATCATCAATTCATCTCCAATATTTTAAATAAAAGTTACATATAACAAATCTATTAATATATAAAGTAAGTGTATTTACACTACACCTTATCTCCTCTTTGAATTAGTGGTCTGCTGATATAATATATAACATCCATCTAAAAAGCTGTCAATACAGACACTATAAACTAATATGTATTTTGTTAGTGTTCTGCATCACAACTTTTGGATTTCATGCAATTCATATCTACAGGAAATGCCGCAAAATAATAATAATAATGATAATAGTATCGATAATATATAAAGAATCCCGGCAACAAATTCACGAGAGGATTCTGGTCGATATCCTCAACACCTTCTTTCCGTTGTTTATGTGTTATTTCAAGTCCGTTCTCTACTCCTTTTGAACTCTCTGTTCTTAATCTAACCTTCAATACTATCATTTCACTTTAAAAATACCAAAAACACCTGAAATTCACAAACCTGTCATGAAGACAAACAACCTCATAGCGTCCATATTGTTGTCTTCTGCTAGACGTCTTCTGATTGGTCGAGGAGGATGGCACTGCTAAGCGGCTTCTGATTGGTAAAGGCAAGTGGCACTGCTAGCCGGTTTCTGAATGCTCGGGGATGGTGGCACTGTTAAGTGAATTCTGAGTAGTCGATGAGGGTAGCACTGCTATGTGGATTGGTCGTGGAAAGTGACACTTGGTTAGTAGATTTCACGAGTCGGGTAAGACTGCATTGATATGTGGCTTCTGACTGTCGACACTGCTAGCCTGTTTCTGGCTGGTTGAAAACGCGGCACCGCTAAGAAGCTTTAGGTTGACCAAGAACAGTGTCAATGCTGAGCATATTTTGATTGGGCGAGGCAAGTGACACTACAAGCTGGTTTCTCATTGAACGGCACTATTGTGGGAGTTTTGCCTAGTCATGGAGAATAGCTCTTCAACTGATTCTTATCCAATGTGGTAAATGGCACAGCTACATAGATTCTCTTTATTCAAAAACGACTGCATTGTTATCGAAACGGGTAAGAGCTGCAAGTGAATATCCAAGGTCAGTGGCACTGCTAGGCGGCTTGTAATTAAGAGATGTACATAGCACAGCCAGATGTCCCCTGCTTGATGAAAGGCACTAGTGGAAGTTCTAATGAATTATAGCGGCACTGCTAGGTGGTTTGTAAGTTTTCAATTCATGGCGCTTCTAGGAGGGTTCTGACCAGTAGAGATGGCGCTAGTAGACTATTTGTGGTTGGTTGAAGCAGGATTCTACGAGACAGCTTGTGCTTAGCTGAGGTGAATGGCACTTATGAATATCGGAAGAGGTGAATGGCATTGCTATGGATTCATGGCTGGACGATGCCTGTTAATGCCAAGACAGCAAATTTTTCGAATGAATAAATATATTAGATATGGGGGGGGGCAGTGTCAAAAGCTGCCTACTGCT
>BOPN01006241.1:40000-57500 GCA_017312705.2 Penaeus japonicus
TGTGCGTGTGCGTGTGCGTGTGCGTGTGCGTGTGCGTGTGCGTGTGCGTGTGTGTGTGTGTGTGTGTGTGTGTGTGTGTGTGTGTGTGTGTGTGTGTGCCTGTGTGTGTGTGTACCTGTGTGTGTGTGCTTGTGCTTGTGCTTGTGTATGTGTGCCTGTGTGTGTGTGTGTGTGTGTGTGCCTGTGTGTGCGTGCGTGTGTGCGCGCGCGCGTGTGTGTGTGTGTGTGTGTGTGTGTGTGTGTGTGTGTGTGTGTGTATGCCTGTGTGTGTGTGTCCAGGTTTGTGTCCAGGTGTGGGTACAAATGTTAAGTTTTCAACTGTTCAGAAATATTTATGTTTTTAATTCTCACAATTACAGGTTACACAGATTTTCTTGAAAATAGGAACCAGTATTTATCCAAGAAGGAGATTATGTGAGGTTGTTACTGACAGTGGAGAACGTGTAGTCGTCAAGGCTAAACACTCTGGAGTTGTGAAGCATTTACACATCAAAATTGATGATGTTGTTAAAGATGGGTAAGTTTTATCATTTTGCTTATGTTTGTAGAAAGCCGCACTTTGCAAAATTTAAATTAAGGTATCATTACCTCCCTGGTCATCATGAGCTTTTTTATAACTAAGAAAGTAATGATTTGTAATATAAGCTGGAAACTCTTTAGAGTTCATGATATGTATGAATATGATTATTCAAATTTTATTCAAAGAAGGTAACTATTATGACATCACAAATTTTATTCCCCAGTAGGTTCAAGCAACTTAACTATTATGGCATCACACTGATTTTTGAAGGAAATATATGTTCAGTATAAATTTGATTTTAGAAATGAACAAATTCATGAAGTCTCTTATTCATACAATTATCTTTTTGTAGGAGTGACCTGGTTGAACTGGAAGCATGTTCCCATCCAACACTTATGGGCAATATATGCTGCGACTGTGGTGTTGTTCTTGAGGACAATGAAATTACAAAGACTGAAGTGGTTAGCATGCTGCACACTGTCCCTGATCTCAAGATAAAAAAGAATGTAAGTTTGATATAAATTTTACTTTGGCCCAATGCATTCATTTGTGAAGGGTTTAGGATTTTGCATATTTGAATCCAGTCAATGGCATTTACAGAGAAGCAAACTATTAGTGATGTCACTCAAATTATGACATCCAAAATAATGATAACTACTGTTACTAACACAGTTCCTTACATTTTTTTTTTCTTTCTTTTAAAGGTAGCTGAAGAACTTGGCAAGGAAGACATCACAAACCTCTTAGCTCAAAGAAGATTAGTGCTACTTGTTGACCTGGATCAGACTCTCATTCACACTACAAATGATAATATTCCACCAAACCTTAAAGTAAGTAGTGTGAAAGTGTATGAATGTTATACTCTGTCATCTCATATTTGGGTATAATAAAGATCAGGCAGCAATAGCAAAATAGTTGTGAAGAAAAAATGCACAAGGTTTAAAGATCTAGTGTCAGGTGGTTGCATTTATAGAATTGTCTCTACAAATTTTTATCATATTGTATTTTAGAGTGATATTTTTGTCTTTGTTTTTCCAGGATGTATACCATTTTCAAATAAACCCAGGAGGTCCATGGTATCATACAAGGCTAAGACCTCACACAAAACAGTTTTTAGAAAAGGTCTCAAAATATTTTGAACTCCATATTTGTACTTTTGGAGTGAGAGAATATGCCCATTACATTGCTCATTTCCTGGATTCAGATCACAAGCTGTTTGGACAAAGGATTCTCTCAAGAAATGAATGTTTAGATCAGATGTCAAAGAAAGCAAATTTAAGGTAAGTAGAATTGCAGGCTTTGCAAAAAATCACTTTAAATGGAAGCAACCAGAGATAAACAAATATCTGTCTATTATTACTGCCAAAAGATTAGAAATAAGAATATGACATAATAATGTAGATGTGTTGCCAAGGGACTTGTGGTTACTAGGGAAAGCAAGGGAGAATTTAGTAAATGTGACTTGGATATATAAACAAAGCAGTCTCTAGTTGATGGAGATAGAGAAAAACTAATGATATTTGTGGTAAACAAGTTTGTGATGCTTTTGGCTTGATGCATCAGATTAAATTTATTTTATGGAATTATTCTAACAAGATTTGTTTTAAAATTTCAGTTCACTATTTCCTTGTGGAGATAACCTGGTATGTATCATTGATGATAGAAGTGATGTTTGGAACTATTCCCCAAATGTTGTACAGGTGGTACCATACCACTTTTTCCGGCACACAGGTGATATCAATGCTCCACAGGGATTACAAAAGAAAGAGAATGATGACCAGAAAGGATATGATTTTGAAAATCTAAGTAAGTTGGCATATGATGAATTGTTTAATAGTGTAGGCAATGAAGTAAGAGTTAATGACATGGTGAATTTCTACAAGATATAAGTGCATCAGTCAAATAGCTTAAATGCACTTGATAAAGTCTTTTCTTAGCATATTTCCTCATCAAGCTAGGGAGCTCCAAAGCAGAGAACAATATGAACAAGTGCAAAGACCAAACACCTTTAGTTCTCAGGTCTGATTTAGATATTAATTGCTCAAAATAACTAAGAACATTTAATGTGATAGTAAATGTAAGCATTTCTAACCTAAGATTCTTAATTTCCCTTTTACGTGGCACAGGACTCTCAGGGGACAACACAGAAGCCAGTGATGGTGAAGAAGGAGACAAAAAGAATTATAGCTCAGACTCTGACAGTGATAAAGAGAAAGAGTCAAAAGAAATTGTATCAGATTCAAATAAAGATACAGTTGTTGATACTGATAAAACTAGTGATAAATTAGACACCGTAAGTACAGAAAACATTGAAGGTAGTAAAAGTAAAGATGATGTGAATAGCAAGACAACAGATGTGCAAGACACATCTATAGTGACTAGCAAAGAGAAAGATGATGGTTCACCAGAAGTACAATCAAATAGTGTAGAAAGCATGGACACTGACATGATAACAAGAGAAAATGGCACAAAAGAAGAAACAGATGATAAAGAAAATGCTGCTGATTTGACTGACAATAAAGAAGGTGAGGAAAGAAAAGATTTGAAAGAAACAGATGTAACAGAGGAAACAAAAGTTAAGAGCCAAGAAGCAGATGATGAAGCTGGAAAACAGAAAGATTTTATAGATGTGACAGACAATGATGACTTTTTACTTTATTTAGAAGACATCTTGAAAAAAATACACAAAGCCTTCTTTAAGGAATATGACAAGCTTCCCCAGGGCATTACAGAAAAATCGTTACCTGACTTAAAGAGACTTATCCCCGCCATTCGCCAAGAGGTCTTGAAAGGTGTTAACATTGTCTTTTCTGGGGTGGTGCCGCAACAAATGAAGCTCCGGGATTCAAAAGCCTATTTTATTGCCACTTCATTTGGTGCTGTTGTGTCCGAAAGATTAATAGTGAGAGCTAAAGGTGACCCTGAAAAGGAGGATGCTAGCAAAAAGATGAACTACACCACTCATATGGTGGCAGCAAATGTACATACAGAGAAAGTTCACCGAGCCCGCAAGCACAAATCTATAAAGGTAAAAAATCTATGATATGTGATATATTCCCTCTCTTCTAGAACAAGATGTTTCTATCTACTCTAGACTAAGATGATTCTTGATTGATTTGGTAAAAATAAACTTTGCTTATTCATGGCAAGCATGTTGGCTGACACACAAGTTATATCCTTACTTTTGGTAGATATACAGCTGATAGTTTTAACATTTATATCTTTTTAATTGATTGAGTGGTTTACATCCATTATGTTTATCTTTGTCCATAGCCATATACTCTTATTTAGGCAGAGGAACTCCATATGAACAGGAAACTAAGGCTTTCTAGCTTCTCAATCAGCCGTGGAGGCTGAACTCATTAAGAGATTACTTGTGTTAGTGCAGTCGCAGAACCTTTCTGTTTAGTTTTAGAAATTAACTTGTGATGCAGTTTAACCCAGTCTGATTTCTCCCTCAAAATTTATGTTTTACATTATCTAACCAGCGGGAGAGGCATTACGCAAATATAAGCCTAGCATCAGTGGGTTAAGTAAACAATTTTCTTTTAGATGCAGTACCTGGTTTTATTACTGGTATTAACCCAGAATAGTTCAAAGACCTATTGGATCTTTCTGTGGACCACTGGAATATGTTGGCTGTTTTATTATTTATATGTTACATATACATATTTTTTTCATGAAGTTGGAGCTCAATAGAAGTTGCTAAGCCATTAAAGGATGACTTATGATCTTGCCCTTCAGATTGTTACCCCCAACTGGTTATGGACATGTGCAGAAAGATGGGAGCATGTGGAGGAGAGGTTGTTCCCTTTGAGCAGTGAGTCGGAAAAGGATATACAACGCCTTCCTCCCCACCACTGCTACTGTCCTGATCCTCATTTGTTGAGGCAGCAATGTGATGAAGGTGAGCTAGAGTAGAGTTTGTAGGTTCAAATGGCAAAGAAGTTTGTTCATTTTTTTGTATTATATTCTTATTTATTTTAGAAATATTAATGTTGAGGAAAAGGTATGTATCTCTTTCTTGTTTACTTTATATCTATTATGAACCAACTTATACATTTTTGATTGTAATAAGAATGAAGGGATCAGTATATTTGAACAAAAGATATGGGTATTATCAGTAGAATGAGGAAAATTTTGTTCTGGTTGATTTGCGAGAAAAGATTATGAATCTATTATATCCTAATTTAGAAACCATTAAACATTTTATTTTTTGTTTGAATGGAAACAAGCATTCTCTAGTCATATAATTTTTTTTATTTTGCTGCTGCTTCCAGTATAAATATTTAGAGTGATGTATTTCAAGTTGTAAACAAAGTTCCTGGTAGAATCCTTGCATAGAGTTAACCCACTCACGCCGGGGCGATTCCGGCTTTGTATGGTCGTAATGCCGGGGTTTTCGAACGCATAAGCCTAATGCTTCGAGACTCTCGGGTGCACAAGCTGTGAGCCTGGGCTGCCCGTTCGCTCATCCTTGCCCAGACATCTCGTCACTGGCGTCTGACACGAAAACCACGAAACATGTCAGCATGTCATCCAGCGCGAATGGGTTAAGTAGTGTAACTGCAGTTGTAAAGAGCACCAGTTTTCACGGTGTCCAGTATTAAAAGTTTTAGTTAAAGATTCTTCACTCTCCCATAATCTTTTACCAGCTCTATTTAGTTTATTATGATAAGTTTTCTGACAAATAAAATAGTTATTAACGTATTTATAAATTATCATTACCCAGCAGAGGAGGCCATACCAGGGCCAAGCAGTAGAACCAGAACCCCAAGTGGCAGTATGCTAGAAGATGTCAATCCCCTGATGTTTTTCAGCCCGGATGAGAAGAACAACATGGCCAGTGAAGTAGACAAAATACTGAGTGATGAAAGTGATGATGATGGTAAGAGAAAGGCATTCATGTAAACAGTATATGCATTTCACATTTGTGTAAAATACAAATGCATAGTCAGAAAATGTAATAATTAAAATTAGATGAAACCAAACTAGTTTAAGCAGTTAATTCAGTACTTGCCATTTATATTGTACTTTTTTGTTGAATAATTTGTGTCCCTTATTTCCATATTTCGTTGATAATTTTGTCAGGTATAGAAGTCAATATCGAGGTAATTTTTTAATTTGTCTGATCCAGAGTCATCATGTTGAGCTAATAATGCTTGAGTAGCAAGATAAAAGTAAATTACGCAGGCCATGTTTTTCAGTGTTCATTATGATATTGTATTGTTTTAATTGAATATTCATTTATTTATGTTTTATACTTTTTCTTTGTAATTACTTTAATACATGAGAAATGACAGCATGGAGAGATTTTCCTTATACTGGCTGCTAATGTGTTTTACCACAATTAATGGATTAATTATATAAAATTTCCTGGTATACTGGGATAATTTATAGAAATATATATTACAAATCATTAGCAATTATATGAGTTACATAAGTAATATTACATATGTGTCTTTTAGATAAGAAACCATGTTTGGACCAAAAGTAATTTTGAATTAATTCATCATAGTCACAGTAAACCTATTTTCTTTTAAGTAGACAAAACAACAACTGAGTATTATGATAAGAAGAATATTCCTTCTTTTCATTTAATCTATTTATTTATCTGTCTTTAACTAGATGGACCAGGTGATGAGGAGGACATTGACCAAGCCAGTGATGAAGATGAGGACGACGACGATGATGAAGACGATAGTGAAGATGAAATTAGACCCAGGAACAAGAAGTTCAAGAAAATAGAAGACCAGGACAGCAATAGTCAGTTTTCAAACCTGAGGTCAGAAGATGAGAAAGAGGAGGACTCGCCTCTCCCCAGCGAGGTCTTTCGGCAAGGAGGTGGACTCCCCAGTGACGACAGTGACGAGGGCATGATGGATGATGAAGGAGATCTCAGTAGAATGGGCGCTGACCTTGAGAGTCTGTTGGACTAGAACTGTTGCAGTACAAATTTTATATCCTCAAAGGTTCCTTTCTTTTCTCTTATATTTCTGGAAAAATTCAGATTTTATTGAAGGAATTGTTATCACTACGTGTTTTATCCTTAAAATGTTCAAATGTGTGTATATTGTGTAAATTATGAATGTGTTACCTGTTTTCATTGGATTTCCTTTTGTCAACATCATCATTACTTCATTTACATCATTTAGTCCTTGGACCTCAGAGAATTTTAGTTTCATGTTCACTATTAAATGAAATATTTTTGGGTAGAATAATTATTATTGTTGATTCCTCAATGTTTACAACTACCATAAAATTATTTTTACAAAGAAAAAACTTTGTTGGATATTTGATTTAGTTTATTTTATAAGTTCTAACATTTTTGCCTTTGTTCACCTTTTTTTATATATAGGTCTTGAATATGAAGAAAACTGGTTTTATATGTTATTTGGCCTAAAGACCATTTGAAACAAATATATCTTTAGGAAATAAAAAGTTTTCTCAAATTCAAGTTTAATTATTTTCCTGAAGTGCAAGTCATATTATGAGGTGGAGGATTAGTGTCAGAGGCAGACAATCTGATAAAGTGGGAGAAGTAACATGATATCTGTAAAAAGAAAACTAATAGGACTGACACCGAAGAGGGAGTATTGCCACACTGACCCACTGTTTCCAGCCACGAGGGTCACTCTATTTCCTCATGGCAAATTTGAGTGATTTGACTTCATGTCTTATGCTGGTCTCACAATACAGTTTGGTTGGAAAAGCTGTCCTGCCAACTGTATCTCATGATCAGACATAAGGACTTGTTGCAAATGGCACAAACTCAAGGCTTCAAGGTTTCCCTACTATACAGCAGAACTGGCAATATCAGGTCCTTAAAGATGCATTGTTTTCAACATCTATAAATACTTTTGTGAATCTATTTCATGGTTCCTACTGCCAGGTCAATCATTTATAAATTCCTGGTCTAACATCCCTAGGTCATGAACTGCACTGCCGATATATAAAATTGTGTGACTTCAGCATATTTGCCACAAGCTGGTTCTGATTGTGCAAGTTCTATTAGACTCCCATAAGCCCTTGGTCCAAGATATCTCTAGACCCAAGGGCTTCTCTGCATCTCAGTACCAAGTCCAGTGATGCAGCTTGGAACTATGATGCCAGAAGCAAAAGATCCTCAATCTGTGAGACCTCTCAGAGATGAAGACTGTTCTCACTACTGGCATTAACTCCTGACCCATAAGGACTGAAAGACATCTTGTAACCAGTTCAATCACAGCTGGATCTCACATTAACCCACACAGGACGGGTGGTACAGCATGTGTACCGCGCATTCAAAAGCCCAGTTGCCGGGCGGCACAGTATTGTGCCAGCTATTCAATTGATTTAGGCCTAATAATTCGAACGCCCCGGCATTTGGACATTCTAGGCTAGAATTCCCCCGTCGGGAATGGGTTAAAATCAACCAGTACAATGCAGATATCTCATCAAGATCAACTATCTGCCACAGAAGCAGGGTTGGCATGAATCATCTCTCACATCAAATTTACATCAATAAATAGTAGTATATGCAGTAAAAAGTGAAGCAAAATGAGAGCTTCATTTCAATATCATTATATGGCCATTGACTGAAACTTCCTTACCTACTGAAGGCTGAAGTCTACTGGCTTCCCCCTGGAGAAGGTGATTACTGATCAGTAACAAGTAAACCCAACCTCACTAATTTTGCAGTGGCCAGGGCAGCTACTTCCACCTTCAGTCTTTTTATTTCCTTGATAGTAGTGGCAGTATATCATCCTAATGCAAAGAGCTTATGTTCCCTGCCCTCACCTCCACTCCCTAACTGCAGTTTGGTGGTAGCTCTCCTTACAGCCCACCTAGCTTATCTGGTGGGAAGTTAATTTACCTTCTAGGTGTCAACTCTTCTTTGGCTCACTGCCAGAAGATCTCTTAGGGAGGTAGCCAGGCAGGGAATTCCTCCACATTATATATTTAGAGACCAAGGTTATTCTGCAATTTTTTTATTGAAATAATGAAGTGTTCAGAAAATTATTAAAGATATAATCAGAACACCTAGATGGTACAATTGATGTTGGGAGCATACTGGTCTCTTACAATGTTAACCCTCTCTGGACGGGTGGTACAGCATGTGTACCGCGCATTCAAAAGCCCAGTGGCCGGGCGGCACAGTATTGTGCCAGCCATTCAATTGATTTAGGCCTAATAATTTGAACGCCCCGGCATTTGGACATTCAAGGCTAGAATTCCCCCGTCGGGGATGGGTTAATACAGCCATACAGTGACATTCCTTTTAAATTAGCAAAATAATTATCCTTGTTTCTAGCTAGATCTTAACCATTTGACTCCAGGAGTGTATGTATACATACACTGCCCACTGTGGTTTCATCTATTTATCTTTATTATGTATAGATGGCTCCCCAAGCTCTTAGTCATCAAGGAGTCAATTAGTAGGCCTACCTGATACCCTCTGTTTACCACAATCCTTTAAGTTTTTATACTTATTTCTATCATTATTGTTATTAACATTATAATAATTATATTTTTTTACTGATGATATTAATAGAATAAGATTTTTTTTAATCACAAAAATGCAAGGAATGAGGTAAAATTAACACAGTAGCATTTATGGAACCAACTATCTATAAAAAATAATAGTAAAACAAAACTACCCTGGCATCAATAGCTTAATGAGAATATGTGCTGCAATCCCTATCACATCCAATAAGAGTGGTGGGTGATATACAAATTGAACTTTTGATCTTATTACTGATAATAAGCCTTGAATAAAAAAAAACGAACTCAAAACATTTCTTTGTTTTTTATCCAAGAAATCAAAGATTTTGCTTTTTAGGAAATTTATATGAATTGCACAAAATTTTTCTCGTAAAATTCTTCATGTCTTAAAAAAATTATATAAGCTTGTTTGCATATCATGGCCATATTGATTAAAATATGATTCAAAAAACATTTGTAGCCAATAGTTTTCATATAATGGCTTACAGTTTGTAAAGTGTGTTTAGAACTACAGTATCATTTTCCTTGATGACTTAAACTCATGTTTCATGCATATCTAGGTAACCATGAAGTCTAGCTGGAAAGCTGATTATATCCTGATTGAAATGGGGAGCATGAGGTTTAGGTAATATTAAAAGGGCATAAAGGAGGGGTGTATAATAAGAGTGAAATTCATCACAGCAGCATTGAAGAGATATAAATAGTACCAAAAATAAAGCATCAAGCCCACTGAAAATATTAAGACAAAGAGGCATCACTCACATAAGGAAAGTTTTTTTTTCATTTTTTTAGAACTGAAAGTGTAACAACAGACATAAGCAGATGTAAGCACTAAAAGAGGCTTTCTTAACCAAGATCCTTTCCACCCAAAGGTGTGGCACTAAATTACTGATACCAGAAAGCACTGTAAAAAAACATAATATATATCAGTAGTTTTACATTTTCTTTTATTAGGGATGGTGGGTATGCTGGGTGGAAAGCAGGGAGTTGCATTTTATACAAATAGAGTGGACACTGTCGAAATAATTGAAGACTAAATTTATGCGATGGGCCGGCGATAAGTGGAAACCCCCTATGCCAGGCCTATACAATATTGCAACGGGAACATCAAACTGGTGTGTCGCCCCTGTCATTTGGCATTTAGCTATGTCACATGGGTGTAACGCACCGTCATCAAAGGGTTAACTCTTGAAAGTGTTCAACCATAAATTCTGCAATTCTTAAATAGTGCCTAAAAGTTAACGGCCTTTACAAGACTGATTTTTTCCACTGCATAACCCAATGAGACTTGCCATTCTTTAAGTTATAAAAGATATATAATAAGACTAAATGACAAACTATTCTTGGCCATGGCTAGCTTTCATTTGTATCCTTTTCTTGATCTACTTACTAGCATTACTTTTTCTTCTTTTATTTTTTCATATAGCAGAATATATATGGGTTTCATAAACAAAAAATATCAATATTGAAAGTATCCTAGCTGACTAGGAAAAAAATCTTTAATATTGATAATGCCTTATGAAATGATAATGTTGGAATTTCAGAAATTTTATTTTTACAGTTAAAAAGTAAAGAAAAACTAACCTATGATGTATTTCTAATAAAATGGAATCCCCTCACTTGATCAGTGAATAATGTGAAAAACAAACAAAAAAAGAAAAACCATACCTCTTCACTGATGATATTCTCCAGTACTATTCATGTCAATGAAAGGCATCTGTCATTAATCATAATTCTTATTTTTTCAGTTCAGTTGGCACTTTATATACAAGCATCAGATTCAAATTTATCTTTCAAATTATATTCAAAATAAATTGCATTTGTAGTAAAGTCATATGTATCAAATGTTTATATGTTTAACAACCAAGTCTAAAATTCAGATTGAACTTGACATGAACAGGTAATATGGAAGTTATGAAATAAAACTCAAATTCTCAAAAAGTAAATATATTTAATTTCTCGACCTTACAAAAACTATAGATCTAGGGAGATAACTAAAGAATTAAAGCTTTAAAAAAATATAAAGAGATCTTGTATATTTCCTTTTAACAAGAAATGACAAAGAAAAGCACAACCTTCAAGTTATTCTAAAACCTTATCAAATTTATATAAATATGTTTTCTTACAAAAATATATATTTCTATGTCCATACACTTACTTGTAAATTTATATGAAAATAAAACATTCACTTAATTTAACAAAGAACCTAAAGCTGACAGACAACTCAACAATCTGGCATTGTTAACTCACTGACGTCGGGAACTTGAATCATCCATTAAAGTTATATTCTATCAATTTTTCTTCCACATAGATGACTTCACAAGTACTTAGAAATTATTAGGCTTACCTGCTTTAATCTCTATTACTATTACTTTCATAACTATTGTTACTATTATCATTATCATCATGCTAATGTTAATAACAATATTAATAGTAATAATAAAAGAAACTTTTTCTAAACAAAATTCAAGGAATGTAGTAAACATGATGTCAGGTAGGCCTGCTAACTGACCTCTTGGGAACCAAGTACTTGTGGAACATGTAATAAAAACTAATATAACAAAACCACATTGAATGTATAAATATACTATCACCATTAATGGGTTAAATAACATAAATGAACTTCTTTCAATATTTCCTGCATCTATTACAGGATCTTCTCAGTTGTATATAATGGTGGAAAGTCTTCACAGACTGGTTGCCCATGCTTGAGCAGCTGATTAAAAATAAAACTTCTATAATTGTTGGCATGACAATTCCTCATTATCATGGCAGACACATTCTGAAGAAGGGCATCTGCATTCTGGAATTCATTTTGCAATCAGTGTAAGTTATATGTAAGTAAATCCATTATCAAACTTAAAGATATAAAGTAAATAAATGTGTTGTATATTTCACATTTATTGCTATTTTCTTCTGAAATAATTCACAACTTTATTCTAAAACAGTCATAAATGTGATCTGTATTGATGCACCCTCACAAACAAACTTACCATTAGCACAAATACTCCACAATTACTTGCTTCCTCTTGCTGAGTGCTTGGTGTGTAGCCAGTTTTCCATTCTATATTAGTTGGGCCTAGAGCTCTGTCCCTCTCCAACATGTATTTCCTTAAGAAGTAGAAAAACAAGGACAATTATGTGGATGAGGATAATATGGTGATGAAGGAGGATTAGGAGAGATAAAAAATTAATTAGATATGAATGATACTTTGCAAAAATAATGCTAGTTAAAATACAGAATTTTGATAACTGAATGACTGTGCAGATGTTTTTACTAAAATGTTCACCTATGACTATTGTTCCTTTAAGTACAAGATATACTTATTCAATTACACTTATTCTATTGATACTTACTTCCACAAACTTAAATATTTTCTTTGTCTTTCTGTACTGTATGATGAATCTAACAAAGTAACAGTTTGACTTTTAACACTTGCAGCCAAAAGAAACCAATGTTTTTCTGTTCTAACAGGCAACAGGAGCCATTTGAAAGAACTTAGATCCACCTGTAATAACAATATTTATCATCAATATTATCCTCCTTATCACTATCATCATTATAATAAACACAATGAGTCATGGCAATGAGAGATATAGTCTATAACTAAGTAAATTCAACTGTTATTTAGTCAATAATTACTAAATGTTAGTCTAATATGATAAATTTGCAACTTACATTTCTGAAGAGCCAGTTGCCAAACTCCCCAGTTTCCCAAACATTTGCTAATTGAGATGGAAATATTAAGATTTCATTAGCCTCTCCAGCATTTCTTAACTGAGCTTTCAAACCCAGGTAGGCATGGATTACCTGCAACAAAATAAATGCATCTATCAGACATAAATAATGGTAATTACATATTATTGTTTTCATGCCCCGAGTGTGTCAAAAATGAATTCAACAACAGCAAAATAAGGCATCTTCATGGATTTATATATGTGTATGAATCCTTGGATTTCAACTGGGACATAATCTAAAGGATAATTGGTGTAAGTTTTGTCCCTTTCAGACTGTTTGCCTATTTGCCTGCTTGTCTTGCAAAGCCTGTTAAAAGAGGAGCATAAGAATACATCTTGTACTATTAAAAATTCAGCTTCAAAAATTGTGTTCTTGAGAATCCTTGATGCTGGGCGAGTAGTCCATATTTAGAATTTTACTCTAGAATCCCCTCAAATGTGTATCTAAAGCAGGGTTCTTCTAAGCACAGGTCACAAGCTAGTGGTCATTGGGTTGCTGCATCATATAAAAATATATATAATATATAAAATAAATAAATAAAACATATTTATGAAATGAAACCATTTATGTATTAGTAGATATAGTCAGTGAAAAATAGATAAAATATACATAAAATCATAATAATAATAAATGATATAGTTTTGATGGATGAAGTAAGGTGTAATACTATCCAATGCTGACAAAAAAGTCATGAGGGTATTATATGAAACATAAATGGGTTGTGATGATCTACAGCAAAAGAGAAAATTATCTTTTAAACTGCTGTTCTCAATTTTTTGTGTATTAATATGTATGAAGTACCTTGATGGATGTTTGCATATACAGTTGTACTTACATGTATGCAGATTCAACCAAATACGATAACATTTTTTTAAAAACAAAAAACAAATATATATATATATATATATATATATATATATATATATATATATATATATATATATATATATATACATAATAAAAAAAATCAATCAATAAATAAAACTCCATAAAGCAAAACTTTAATTGGCTGCAAATTGAGACCTACACTGAACCCATCCAAATGACATAATATTTAGGCATACCATAATATAGCCTTTTACCTCTGCACAGATTGTCACTCTCTCTTAAACAATCATTGTTTGAACACTGTCCGGAACATATCAACATTTTCTATATTTTATAACCATGTTTTCAGTATGTACATATATTTCAAGTAGTCCATTTCCTATTATGTACTATGTAGCCTACAGTATTTACAACTGTATTCAACATTATTTAAAGTAAGGCATAGCAAATATGCAAATATTTTGTATAAGATATTTGAACACCCATAGGTTTCAGTATCTGAAGCAGCTCCTGTAGATAATGAGGGCCAAGTGTAATATATATCTGTATGCACAGAATGTTATCAGTCAGTCTATCAACATATAATCTGATCTAAAAAATAAAACATGATGAACTTGGAGAGCAAAAATTCAGTCAACTAGCTATAATAATGCAAACAGAATGAGAAAAAAAATACTGACAAAATAAAGAGATGGAAAGAAAGAGAAAAAGAAGGTAAAAGCAAGAGAAAAAGAGAGAGAGGGAAAAGGAGAAAGAAAAAGAAAGGGAAAACAACAGAAAAAGAGAAGGAAAAAAAATAGAGTGAGCCAATACTCTTAACAATGACAATGACCAGACAATGAAAATACAAACCTGCTCATCCAGATGCTCCCCAGGTCTGAGAGTATCAAGAGACTGTTGTGTGATGCTCATATTTCCAACAATAATATGAATATCTTCCGAATAAACCTGAGGTTGTGGTGAAGACATTTCATATATGGCTAGTGGATTAAGGGTGATCATTGCCTGCATGGGTTTTAGATTGTGGATGTAAGAATATAAAAGGAGTGATGCCCCTAGTACATAGGCAGTTGTGCCCTTCTTTGGATTAACATTTAAAATTTTACATCTCTGAATCACAGCAACAATAACTGCTTCAAGTATTCTTCCGTTGCTAATTTTTTGCATTTCATCTACTAAGGACAAGACAGCATCACAACGGCACCTGTGTTTCAACTCTTCAGCATCTTGTACTTTTGTGTAATTGAAATTCAAAGATACAGCTAACAAATCTTGAATTTCTTTATTTGACTGTGCAATTATAAATTTATTTACTTCTGCTATTCTTGCAGTGATATCCTTGCTCTCATCACATAATCTTCTCTTCTTATTCAACTCTTTTCTTGAATATACTTTTCTTTTAGTTGGCACAAGGACCTGCCCTCCCTTCATTGTAAGTTTTTCGACTAGTTTTGGCACTAGAGGTAATCGGAACTGTACACTCTGATTATTATTATAAGACTCAGAAATCAATCTCTGCCTTATATTTCCCTTCAACAGACCACTGCCCTGAACCAACAGAGAAGGTGGATCATCAACTTCCATCTTTACTGTAATGTCATCAATACCCAGGGAAGGGGGGACAACTCCCTGAATAGCTGGCCTCATGTCTGGTTTGGAATTGGGCTCTAAGTAGATGACCATGGGATCACAGAAACTCTCACCTTCGTCAATTTTTTTCTCAGTACAAAAAGAATTTACATTAGTGAGTATTTCTCTTTTTGACTGCAATCGGTTGGGTGTTGCTATCATTTCTATAATAGGTAAACCTACTTGCGTGGGTGTTATTGTGGTCACAGGGTCAGAACCAGATAATAATTTTGTTACACTCTTGTTTTTATTACAGACTGAGGGCTTTACTATTTTCGAAATTAAAACATCTTGAACATTGTCAGCTACTTGTGTAAAGGCATCTGCAGTTTTGACAGGCTTTTCTTTGTGGGCAATGCTTAATAGTTCCTTTCTCTTATCACATTCTGCTTTATTTTCCAACTCATTATCTAATTTAGTCAGAATAACATTGTTTACCTCATCTTTCATGGGAGAAATTTTACATTTCCTGTCATCATCTTCATTACCTTCAACTAAAGAAACTTTCTTCCCTTCCTGCCAAAGTGCCTGCAACTCTAACAACAAATCATATCGATCTTTGTACTCCTTTGGTCCAAGGCAACTACTCATGTTAGCTAAATTTCTGAAAATCCTGTTCATTTCCTGACACTTTATATTTCCAACATTCTCATCAATGGACACTCTTTTTCCATCTTGCCATAACTTGTGAAGCTGTACCAGTAAATCAAACCTTGTGCAGTATTCTCTAGGCTCAAGGACACTATTCATGCTGGCAATAAGTTTCATCACACGCAGCATTTCCAAAAATTTGTTATTCTTTCTCATCTTCTTGACTTTTTCTGGAGCAATGGGCTTTATCTTTACTGGAATTTTGGCATTACAGGCTCTTTGTTTTCCAGACTCAGGACATACTTGCCACTTGACTGGGATCCATTCCTTGTTAAAATTAGCAATTTTCTTTTCTGAAATCAGGTAGAAAATGTGTCTGCATACCAAATTTGTATTTGTGTAAAAACTGCAAGAACATGAAGCAGAACTCTGATTTATGGTAACACTATAGGCAATGTTATCTATTAGTTCATAATTTCCTTCATCCTTTGCCTTCACCTCTGCAGTTATACCTTCACTTTGTTTCAATTCATCAACCATAAGTTCAAAGGCATAATTGGTTGACACATCACGCATCTCTTTGACTAGTTTTGTAACGCTATAACTAACAGTAGTTTTATCAAGAAATGCTTTATAGTCAAAGTCTTTCATCCTGTCTTCATAAATCTTCAGCAGATCATTTATAGACAAAGAGGAACAGAGTCTCTCATTTTCGGAAATAAACAATTCCAGAACTGATGTCAATATATCTCTCTGAGTACTTTGAATTAGAGCTTGAGCAATGACCTGAGTTTGATTTCTACCATCAACAGCCATGAGAGAAACTATAGGCATGACCTTATTCTTAAACTTGCAAATCACGTCCATAGAGACAGAATCCTGAAATTCTTGTAATTCCATCTTTCCCAATGACCTTTGAGCATATAAGTAATCTAATACTTTGTCCTTCACTGACAAAACAACTACAGCTTTTTCATCCTCCTGCAGGAGAGTTTCAAGAGTAGAAAGTATGATATCTTCTTGTAGGCACGGTTGGGGTGAACGCTGTTTAATACGATGAATGTCTTCAATGGTAAGCATCTTCCCTGAGAATTCATTTAGATATTCCCTGTCCTTTGTTGGATCTATCTTTAAATCTAAAAATATTTCTCCACCTGTTTTTTGAGGATGTATCAAGCGTCGATTCTGTAAGGAAAAGATATAAATATTCATAGTTTCCTATGTATTTGATAAGAAAATATAATGAAAACATTCATATATTGCAACTAATGAATTAGTTGAAAATGAGAAAACCTATTAAAAGAGAATTTTATGAATTTAAGTTCCAGCATCACATGGCTTCTCTTGTACAAGAATAACAGATACTAAAGTACAACAAACCTTTCATATCTTTATCTCATTGATATGGATGACCTACCTCTGGATAATTCTTATATATTGCCTCAGAGACTTCATGATTATGCTCAGTTGAAAAGTGAGTCACACAAAGCTTTCCTCGTTTTCGGTCCACTGCAAGCACTATGAAAGCTCCACATGACAACTTGAAGGACCTGTATTATAATACACATATGAAGCTACACAGATAATATATGCCTGATCATATCAAAGACTGAAAAGTCATGAATAATTTTGTTTTCAACTGTGTAAAATGTAGAATAATCATTCAGTACAATATGATACCTTTCACAAAGATCTAGAAAGTTCTCTAT
>BOPN01006241.1:60000-75000 GCA_017312705.2 Penaeus japonicus
GAAAGAGAGAGAGAAAGTGAGAGAGAAAAAAAGAAAATAAGAAAGAAAGAAAAAGAAAAAGAGAAAGAAAGAGAGGAAAAAAAAAAGATTGAGGAAGAGGAATGCTAACATTTCTTTTATAAGAGTAAATCTTCATATGTCTGTCTCCATGCTCCACAGCTCATTTTACAAAATGACAGTTATTCTGAAGTTCCCCTAGATTTACTGGTCTCAGAGCATCTTATAGTTCATGAAACTGTCCTCTTAACCCATTGAGTATGGGGGCCATGACTTACATCACCACACCAATTAGGCCTAAAAGACGAGTATCAATGTGTAATGACACATCAGGATCTGCTCGCAGGTAAAGTGTGCACATAGTCATGAAGTATTATGGCTATACTGGCACTAGCTACAGAGCTACAAGGTTCCAAAGTCAGCCTTAACCCATATTTTGTGATGAATTTATGGAAAAATATTGTTTAGGCTAATCTGCACTGCACTATCTGGTGCCACGAGTGTTGTAGACCAACCTGACTGCCAGTTAGGTTGCTAAGCACCCCGTCGACATTGGGTTGATAAATCACTTGGGTACAACTGGGTGTACCCTTTATTCCTTTTTATTTTTTTATTTTTTTTCTATCAAGAGAGTACAATAAATAAATATTTCCACCTAATAAAGCTTATTTAGTATTATTTAATGTGACGTGTATCAGTGGATTTTAAAATAAGTATTCTAAGGCACAAATCTTTGGTACCTTTTCTAGCACAATTAACCCATAAACAATGGGGCTATTTTGGCTCCAATTGGTTGAAATGCCAGGATATTTCAAACTCATAAGCTTAACGCCTCGGGATTCCCGCCTGCACTGGCCACAGCCAAGCGCTATACGCCAGATCACTGGGCCAGGAGGATAGCCATGACAAAATATCTCTTTTGATGTGGTATCTTGTCACCTGTTGTTTACTGGTTAATGATAAACACTAAAGAAGTAGAGAGACTTATCAATTTCAGGAGCTACACCATTCCTCTCCCAACATCAAAAGAATATGATGTAAAAATCATAAAAATGACAAAGCAAGTTATTTCCACTACTACACTAGACTTATGCATTTGCCTAGGCCTTATCTTACTGCACCACATGAAATTTTGGAGTAGGGAGGAT
This sequence comes from Penaeus japonicus, assembly GCA_017312705.2. NCBI lineage: Eukaryota > Metazoa > Arthropoda > Malacostraca > Decapoda > Penaeidae > Penaeus > Penaeus japonicus. Next base: position 61,146 of record BOPN01006241.1, read on the forward strand.
GGTAGCCCCCTGAAAGGGATTTTAGGGGACTAGCCCCCCAAATAATATGAATGTGCATTACTATAGTGTACTTGCCGATACACTATCTTGGCAGAACATATGAGGTGAACATTTCATAGATCAGGCAGGGGATGGAGGAACAACATAACTTTTAATAAACTACCTTTAGTTAAATCTGAACATTTTACTTTTACCCAATGATTCCTTGGTAACTACCATACTCTCCAAGCTTTTCTGAAAAAAAAAAAAAAAAATACCGTGTCCATTCGAAAATATATTATATAAGTCACTTGTAAATCTACCGATTTTGGTTACACTCTTACCTCGAGGGCTTGTTAATAACCGTCAAAATATTCCCAAGATGAACTAGGAAACTAGGAAGTATCACATCATCATGTAATTATCCTTCCCAGTCCATGCATTCATCTTCACTTCTACTCGCTCGTAATTCTCTAAGCTTCAATAAGAAAGACTCTAATTGCTTTCGATCACAGTGACATTATTAAATTTCAAGACTAAGGAAAATCACAATGAAAAAGGAAGAAAAATAGTTTGTTTACGCTGGCTGTCCGTGCGTTCGCGGATCAAGAATACAGACATTTGTTCTCTTAGTTTCAAATGCATTGCGTTCGCGGATTCTAGAGTGTTCTTTTAAACACCAAGGCTTTCTAACTACCTTGTTAAAGTCAGTGTAACTATTATCGTGTTGTTATTGTTATTGCTATGATTATAATTATTATAATTATAGTCATAATCATCACTATCACTATTATTAACATAATTTTTGGATTATCGTTATCATTATTATTATTGTTTCTACTACTGCTACGTTTTTATTCTTGTCATTATCATCTTTATTATTGTTATAGTTATTATCATCATTATCATTACTTTTGTTATTGTTGTCATCAGTACCATCACTATTATTATCATTTATTTTCCATATCATTATCATTAATATTACATCTGTATCATTTTTATCGTTGTCATCATAGTTATTATACTCATTATCATTATTTTTATTTTTGTTATTATCATGATCCATCATTATCATTATTACCATAATTATGATCATTATTATTGTTACATATATATTTTGTGAACTTGTAATGAAAAGTATATTTAAGGTGATCTAAATTCTCTCACAGTAATTAATGCAATATGTATACGTATATATACTTGTGTACATGCATATATATTGTGGCAACTAAGCTGAGGTCTGGCAGCCGTTCAAACAATTAGACATTTGAGTTTAGATATAGGGGACCATAGGACATGATATCTCAACACAATGCCACAAGCTTTGTTTACAATGGATGGTCTTGTGTGGATATACAGATGAGCTTGTTAAGATCACGCTCGTTCTCTTAGATTCTGCAGGCAATAAATCATACAAAAGACTATTGATAATAGTGATGATCTACTACGGGATTTTTAAGATTCTGTTTTAGATAACTAAATTTAGTAGTAAGGAAGGGGGTTGTAATGGAGCATGCACTTGAGGAATTATATGCATATTCTAAACTTGTCTGCCAAAATTTTTGGATATATCAATATATATTGGTGGTATCAGAAGTTAATTTCATGGTTTCGAAGTGTACAGTTTATGTCAGTGATCTTCAAACTGTGGGCATTTGTCACTTCTCACGGGGACCAAGGTCAATTAAAAATAAACAAACAAAATATATATCACATATGCATATGTGTGTATGTGTGTGCAAACAATAAGTCATTCCACAATGGTGTGGGCCACAAGTGAGGCATGAGCTGGAAAAAATGAAGACACTGGTTTTGCCGTAGCGAATGAAGCCAAATCCGAAGCTGCTCAGTTTGCATCGTGTAGCTCATCCACCAGGACACGGATTTTTCAAGGGCGTTTTCTGGGATCATTAATTGACATTTATGGAAGCCGTGAATGCCTGTGGAAACTCAACGCCAAGTACTACTTAGAAAGAAGCAAAAATATCAGCTTATGAAATGAATATTTTAAAAAGATAAGAGATTAATGACAGGCAGTCATCCGTCAGGAGTAACGGCTCTCTCCGTACACGAGTTCATTCGTTTAAGCAAAGGAGTAGACAGGATACAAATGAAAATACGTTTCCTCTGTCATTCTAAGGTAATTGTACCATAATCATCACATTCTAGCCTCAGCTCTTCCATTAGATTCGTAAGAGGAAATTGTTTCTTTTTCAACAGCCACTGCTTATATCATATCTTGTTTTCGTCCCTCGTTTTTCTCTGATTCTCATTGGCACTCCCTACCACAAGATCGACCAGAAGCAAGTCATCACGTCTGCCCATGTCGTCTACTGGATGATACTGACTAAACCATGTGGATAGGGTCTAACGGAACAGGAGGTCGAAATTTGCCTGTTCTGCTTCATTTCGCCTGAGGAAGAAAACACGTCAAAACAATTGACCATTGAATTCCATTTTTCAGTTTCATACGCTTCCACACAGAAAGTTTATGTAATAACATCACAATAAATATGTGCGCTTGTGGCTGTCTGTGATTACAATATTATATGTTTTAATAATTTAGCTTAATTGAAAAGTTAGCACATCTGGACCTAGCTCCTATCCTATTCCCTATATGAAGACACTCGTCCCTGTAGTCACTCAAAATTATGTTGATATGTGTATGTATTTATATAGATAGAGAAATAAATAGATACAGGGGACAACACTGAAAATTAGGGGTCACGACCCCCCTGTGTATTAGGCTTAATTATTATTATGATCATTATTATTATTACTGTATATTTTTATCATTTCTATATGATTATTATCAATATTATCATTACCATTGCCGTTCTTGTTAACTTAATCATAATTGTCATTATTGTAATCATTATTATAATTACTTTAATTTTCGTTAGTATTATTGGTACTGTAATCATGATTATCATCATCAATGTTTTATTATCATTATCTTTATCATTATTAGCAGTATTATGGTTTTGATTATAATTAGGGTTATCATTATTATTGTTGTTATTATCATCATTTTTATTAATGTTATTATCATTATGATTGCTGTTATCATCATTAATATTATAGTTCCAATTGTTATCAGTTTTCGTAGTGGAATTACTTCCAATATCATCATTATATTGATATATTATAATCTATCACATTTTTCTCTTCATTATTATTATTATTGTTGTTATCCTTTTTGCTGCTATTGTTATTGGTGTTACTATTTGTTATTATTGTTATCGTTATTACTCTTTTCATAGTGTCTTATGTTGCTACTCTTTGTCATAATTATTATTTTTTTTTATTTGTATTATTATTGTTGTTATTATCATCATTGTCATTATCATTATCATTATCATCATCTTCACCATCATCATCGTTATCATTTTCTTCATCATTATCCATTGTTATAATTGTCTTTAGTATTATCAATGTTATCATTATTATTATCATTATTGTTATCATCATTATTATTATTATCATCATGATTATTACTATCTTCATCATTATTATTATCATCATCGTCATTATCACTATCGTTATACTATTGTCATCACCACCATCACGATATCTTGCATGACTGTAACTATCAAAGCAATTATCAATCCTGCTCACTACTACTGCTACAATATATATATATGCTTATTGTTCACTGGCAGTGTTCAAATGAGAATATCTTCTTGTTAGTACCAGTATGTGTATCGCATATTAATCCAAATAGTTAAATATACCTCTTCACATATAAAAATTGTGTTTCATAGAATAAGTAAAACTTCTACCGGTTTTGCCTCCAGCAAAGTGCAACAATCTCTGCATTTGTGCTACAGTACGTAAGGGGAAAGTTTCAGACATATGATTACTATAACCCATGAATTACTGAATAATACAATATATTAATAATGATGTGTATTTTCCCCATTACCCAGCAGGGCTTCATCATTGTTCGCGCATGACGCAACCCCTCGCTCAGCTGTTCCCGACGATCAGCTGTTGGGCATGCGCAGTGCTTTTGTTGACAAACACCTCGGCGGGGACACACACACACCTGTTCGAGCTCGTGATTTTCGTCGTGTTTCGTGAATGACAGGCCTAGTAAAGGGCAGGACACAAGATTTTAGATGTTTTTAGAGTACTTATGAACGTCTGCTTTAGATATTTTTTTTAAGGAGTGGTAAAGCGAGTAGTGAATTTGTGAAAAAAGGATATTCGAGGAGAGGAAGGTGTTGGGTTTGGGGTCTCCTCCCGACCACCGCCCACCGCTCGAGACTGTCAACTGTCAACTGTCAAAGGTAGTTCTGGGATTTTATTTTGATGATTGGTTTGCAGTGTGGTATATATGAATTACATTTTTTGTTAGTACCTCTGCTGTTGTATTTCTAGAAATCAAGGTTGCATTAGTTACCTAATTACAAACTAGGAAATGAATTTTGAAAATTAATTTCTTAGTGTATTTATATTTTAATTTGGTAATTTGATTTTTTTGTAGTTAGGGGAATGAAGTAATTATGCAGTTGCATCATTATAATTAGTGATGCTCTTCATTAATTGCTAGACATTGTTGATGACTAAACTATTTACTAATTATTACAAATTGTATCCCTGCAAGTGGAAGACAATGTTATATGAATTAATTATGCTTTTAATTGGTAATCATTATCATGATGATTATAATAATTATAGCTATTTTACTTTAAATCAAATGCTCTACTTAAACATAAAAGCAAGTACAATGGTATTACAATTTAAGAAATGTTTACAACCTTAAAGAAAACTTAAAAAGGATCATGCTTATCTTTTGTCTTTTTTATAGTTGAATAAAAATCTAAAATAAACTAAAAAAGGCAATGTTTACCTTCTGCCATTTTTCATCATTGAAAAAAATTGAGATACATACTATCAAGTAGTTGCTTGATTTCCATATTAAAACTTTACTAATTACTGTTTTAATGGTTATGATTTGTTCATCATATCTTATATTTGATTGATTACTTATTATATTCATATCTGAAACTGTAAAGGAGGAGCATGAATTTTGATCATAGATTTATGATTACACTTTTTACTATTATTAAAATAGATTATTATTGTGTATAATATTACACTGACTCAATACATGTAAATCTTACTGTTGGTGATATATGATGAAATTTCTGAAAAGTTTAATTTACGTGCATTTTCCATGCCTTTATTCACTTTAATAATCATTATTAACTTATGTATTAAAACTTCATTATTTTTGTTATTTTTAAAAAATTAAGTTGCTGTGCCATGGAATCTATTAACAAGATCCCAATATAGATAATTACAGAGATGAAATGAAGTGAAATGATCATTATTTTTTTTGTCATTCTTAAATTTTTGCTTATTGTTTTTGTATTAATCTTAAAATATTTGTGGTTATTATGCTTTAAATTGCTTTCATTTCTTGATTTTTGATATTTAGAAAAAATGATGGTGCTTTTGCTTTTTTTGTCATTGTTTCCTCTTTCAGTTCTACTTTAGTCTATATCTTTTGATATTTTGTTTTTTGTTTCTGTTTCATTCAATTTGTCTTGATTTAACTAATTTTTATTTTGGTTGTGCCATTTTTGTTATTACTAGTAGTAGTAGCAGTAGTCGCAAAACTGGTGGTAGTAGTAATAGTAGAAGCAGAAGTTCTAATAGTAATTTCATTATTTATCTCTGTTATTCTCAATGTTTAGAGAAGAAAAAACATGCATGTATTTTTCATGAAAGGATTGGAAATTCATGATTTATATAAAATTTCAAATCTATCTATTTTCTTTTTATTATTTATCAGTTGTATTTTATTTACTTATCATCACACGTGCGAAGATCATCAAAACTTATCTGACCTTAGGGTATAAAAGAAGGCTACACACTTAACCTAGTAGCCGTTTTATTTTTTTACTCGTCCTTTTTTAAAGGTGTCTTAAGTTGTCTCACGATATTTCCCTTAAGAATGTTCCAGAAGTTTAAAATATTGTAAGGGAGTATTGCCTAGGACTTAATCATCATCACTTTTGGAATGTAGTGTGTGACAAAAGGTACAAAGGCAGCTCAGGACATTTAAAAAGACAGAGAAATGTCTCCAGCAGTAGGAAGAATTTAGAGCCTGCTATGAATGGGTTAAAAATTTCCCTTCCATAACAAAAATGGTTTTAATTTCACAGCCAAGGTTGGATACTTTTAATGCAGACCTTGCCTTAGTGTGTGTGTGTGTTTGAATATGAGTTTGTGTTTGTGTTTGTGTTTGTGTTTCTGCATGTAAATATAGACAGACAAACATACATACAGACAGACAGATTGATAGATAGATGTATAAATATATAGATATGGATATATATGAATATATATAGATATGAATATATATAGATATGAATATATATATATATATATATATATTTATATATATATATATATATATATATATATATATATATATATATATATATATATATATTTATATATATATATTATATATATATATACACACACATACGTATATATATATATATATATATATATATATATATATATATATATATATATATATATATATATATATATATATATATATATATGTATGTATACACACACACACACACACACACACACACACACACACACACACACACACACACACACACACACACACACACACACACACACACACATCTCTCTATTTATATTATATTTGTATTTGTATTAATATTTTGAGTTAAAGCTTTATATATTTATATTCATAGTTATATATATGCACACTATAATGTATGATACATCTATATAAATCTATATATATCTTCCTATCTGTATATCTGGCCTTGAAAGTGAATTTATTTCTTAAACAATGTTTTAAAACTGAATATGATAATGGAAGGTTTAATTTTTGTTTCCTGATAAAATGAGAAATCCATAAGATAGTGTTATTTCTGAACAATCAACAGGTCATTTATATACTCTCGTTGTTAAAGTAATGTAATTGCAATTATTCTGTACAACTGTACCCATTAACATTTCTTCATTCACAAAGAACTTGCGTATCAGTATTGTACACAGAAAATTTATGATTCATTCTGACTGGGCATATCCTCTATATCATGTTGTACAAAACTTTATTTTTCTAATGTATCCTTTATGATCTTTTAATCATAAATATCCTCATGTCTGATTAGTTATATTTAGAGGGAGAATGTATTCAAAATTGCCTTATTTATTTAATGAATGAATCTGCAGTTAGTCCCACATAATGTATTGAATATTAACACATCAAAATATTTTTATGATACTGTAAAGAAAGATCCCAGGTACCCCTTTGAACAATGCACCCCCAGAGGTTTGTTCTAGAATCTAGATAACACTTAACTAATGCTGCTGCTTAAAGAAGGACAGTTTATCTATATCTTCGAAGTATTATGATGACATTAACATTTATTAAAGCAATAAATCTGAGGAGTATGTGAATTCAGTTTTGATGACCACAAATCATCCCTTGGGGATGACATGAGTTTTCAAGCACCCCGTATTTTTATCTTAGAGTCAGCATCTCTTTATTATTTTTTCTTGACATATTTGTAATAGTCATTGCGATTATATGCATACTCCAATGCACATTGTACAACCCTGCCCATATGTGTGTGTGTGTTTGTGTGTGTGTGCATGCGTTTGTGCGTGTGTGCATGCGTTTGTGCGTGTGCAATACAGATTGTAGCATTGGCATAAGTGTGTATTAGATATGTCATGGGATTTAGTAAACTTCAAAAGGCGGATCTGTGATTTCTTATTTGTATTATTTTTTGTACTATAGCAAATCACAATTGCTTCTCGCTTTTAGCATTAATTTCCAACAAGGCACCATCAGACTGGTTTACGTAAATAGTAACGCTATCTTATCAAACACTTCTAAATATAAGCTTCAATCGGCAAGATCACCGTTGAGAGCAGGACTACGCGAGCGTGGAATGAGACAGCAGAAATAACTCCGGCGAACGTGAACACGCATCTCATCACCAGCAAGGCAGTCCGCGCTTCCGCTGTGTTTTAGCGAGCCACCAAGGTCAAATCCTGGATTGCTCTCGCTCGGTTGAGACTCCTCCGAGGTCCGTCTACCTCGTTAGCTGTTCGATTGCCTCAATGATGGGTGAGAGTGAGTGAGTGAGTGAAGTGAGTAAGAGATTGGATGAGTGAGAGTGAGTTAGTTAGATGACGAGAGGGCGAGGTAGATAGTAGAGATAGTGAGAAACGGAGAGAGAGAGAGAGAGAGAGAGAGAGAGAGAGAGAGAGAGAGAGAGAGAGAGAGAGGTAACGATTCCAACCTTCGAGAAAAGGATCAGTAATATTTAGGATGGTTATAGCATTATATACCAAAACAGTATAAATGGTAAAGATGAGGAAATGGACATAGTACCGAATAGAAAGATTGAGGACAAATCCTTCGTTGTTTTTCCCTTTTTTTTAACGAGGCGACGATGCCATTGACAGCTTGGTGATGAATATAAATTTTGATAATTTACATGTTTGTAACGATGATTATTAATAATCGAGTAATTGCTGATCCCAATTATTTGTTAATGTACACTACTGTGACGATAGGTTGCTGATGACAATAATTTTAAAACAGTACGATGTTATTCGAACATGTTGAATTCAGCCATCCATCTACCTCTCAAATGCATACTTGCCTTGATTTAGAAAAAAACTAGTAGAATTTATTCCACGATCAACGCCCGCTGTAAGAGTGCCGTTCACGGAAGGTTAACGAGGAGCAGACGTGACAACTTAATTGGCTTGTCATTTACACTTGCTGAAAATGAAGGCCGCGAACACGTGGAGCCATCGGGTCTCGGCTAAAGCGAATGAAGGTGAATTGATACGGATTAATATGCGAATATATAGATAAACAGATGAATATATGCTATTTATGCGCGTGGTCACACCCACAGGCACGCATGTACAGACACGCTTGCATACACACGCACACACACACATGGCTGCCGGATTGTGTAGTCAGGATTTGGAACCAAACCTCCCCGCGCGATTCGCTTCGTCTCCTCACTGTATTGAATTTCCTTCGGGGCAAAATCTCCGAAGACGATGTGGGCGCGGGCGTGGGCGTGTGTGTGTGTGTGGGGGGGGAGATGATAGGGTAGTAGGGAATGGGGATGGGGAAATGGCGAAGGATGTCACGAAAGGGGTGCCTGGAAGCTTTGGGATCTGTAGCTAGGGTAGGGAGGGAGGGAGGGAATGAGGAAAGTGAAACTGTCTTTAGATACAGAATGGAGGGAGGTGGAGGGGCTTTAGGTACAGGAGGGAGGGAAGTGGTTGGGTCTATAGCTAGGGTAGGGAGGGAGGCGGGGGACTGTAGGTACAGGAGGGAGGGAAAGAGCTAGAGTTAGGAGGGGGATCTGAAGGCACGGGAGGGAGGGAGGGAGGGAGGTTGGGCGGTTCGGAGAAATTCATGAATTTTCATAATTGCGTAATGGGATACGGGCTGCTTGATTTTCTCCCGTTTTCCGTTCCGATTGGCTGTTGGACAGTTTGTGTTTTATTGTATTTTTTTCCGTTTTGGGTCGTTTATAATTTTATAGTTTTTTCAGATACGGCGAAAAACGTACAACATACAGCGTAGGTAAACTTTGTTGTAGGCACGCACAAGTTAACTGGGGAAGTTTGATATTTGTTTTTTTCCATTTCCTTTTTTTATATATAAATAACAGGTTAGTGAGTTTTGTGAAGCGAAACACGCTTTGAGAACTTGGGACTGAGAGCGACATGGGTAGTCACTAAAGAAAAAGAAATGAAATATGGAATGAACTGAGACTGGCGGGTTGAGGGGTCGAGTTTGAGAGGGAGAGGAAAAAGATGAAGAAATTGGAGAATAAAGAGAAGGAAGAGGAAGAATGAAGAAGAGAGGAAGAGTAATACGGAGGAGAGGGAGACGGAGAGGAAAATGGAAGAGGAGAAGAATGAGGAGACGGAGAGGGTGAATGAAGGAGAGAGGAAGAGTATTAAGTAGTAGGGGAGGAAAATGGAAGAGGAGAAGAATGAGGAGACGGAGAAGGAGAATGAAGAAGAGAGGAATAATAATAATAAGGAGAGGAAGACGGAGAGAGAGAAGGAAAAGAAAAGGGAGGAGGAGAGAGAGAGAGAGAGAGAGAGAGAGAGAGAGAGAGAGAGAGAGAGAGAGAGAGAGAGAGAGAATGAGAGAGAGAGAGAGGCGGATATATTCACCAATGATTGGAATGAAGTTAGGCGCTTCCACCCAAATAGCCAAAATTCAGAATCTCTCATTAATTGTCAGTATCAAGTGATCAACCGAAGTCTGAATTAGCATTTCTTTATCATTTCCGGAGTTTCGGGTTTATGGCGACCAGGTCCCGTTCTGCGGCTGGGCGAGGCATGTGGCGTGAGAGTCGACGAGGCGCTCTTTCTGTCATACCAGTTCCTCCTGGTGTTGTGAGAGGGAGAGTGGGAGTGGTAGAAGAAGGAGAAGAAGAACAAGAAGAAGACTGAGGGTAGGAGAGGGAGAGATAAAAAAAGGGCAGGGCATTAATGTGTGAAAATAATCATCTCAGGGTTTATTGGAGTTTGTTTAGGAATCTACATTTCGCTTTGTACATCTCATATACCCTCCAGGTTTAAGAGTAGACCTGATAAAGATACGGTTAAGTAACTTGCCTTTTTACAACTATCGGCGAGGAATATTGTTTCGTCCGAGTTTAATGGTTGGTTCACTGATGCATTAGTTTGCTGGCAGGACTAGGCTACGCGAAAAGTTACCGGCGGATTGTGAGGAAATTTTAGTTGGTTGACTATGCTTCACGGCTCAGGTTTGCTGATGAACCGGATATATCTAGCATCCAAGTAAATAATGCGGGCCATAAGTCTTTTAGGAATTTAATTTTCTCTTTAATAAAATGTATCGGTCGAAAAATATGAAATGGGACTCAAAGCGTTGTCTGGAGTCTTCGCTTTCTCATTGCTTTCTAGTTTTAAGTGTATAGGCAGAGCATTAAGAAACAATGTGTGTGTTTATGCATGCGTGTTTATTTGTATACATGCAGTAATGGATATACTGTGTATATATGTTATGTACACTTGCTTTTTTTATTTTGATATATGCGTGTGCGTGATATTTTGTATGTGCTGTGTCGTGCCACAATAAGCGTTATAAAAGTTGCTGAAGACATATGGCCCTGCCTTGCTAGTCTCTCCGTGACGATATGGCTGCGACGTGTATTATGGAGAATTTGCTGAGACTTGACGTGTGAACGCTCTAACACACCGGACTAGCGTGTGCACGGAGAGACCTGTATTTTGATTTCAAGGGAATCATTTCTCTCTCTCTCTCTGTCTCTCTCTCTCTGTCTCTGTCTCTCTCTCTCTCTCTCTCTCTCTCTCTCTCTCTCTCTCTCTCTCTCTCTCTCTCTCTCTCTCTCTCTCTCTCTCTCTCTCTCTCTCTCTCTCTCTCTCTCTCTCTCTTTCTCTCTCTCTCTTTATCTCTCTCTCTCTCTCTCTCTCTCTCTCTCTCTCTCTCTCTCTCTCTCTCTCTCTCTCTCTCTCTCTCTCTCTCTCTCTCTCTCTCTCTCTCTCTCTCTCTCTCTCTCTCTCTCTCTCCACTTTCTTTCTCTCTCTTTCTCTCTCTCTGTCTCTCTCCCTCCCTCCCTCCCTCTCCCTCTCTCTTTCCCTCCCTCCCTCCCCTTCCTCCCTCCCTCCCTCCTTCCTTCCTCCCTCCCTTCCCTCCCTCCCCCCCTCCCTCCCTCCCTCCCTCCCTTCCTCCCTTCCTCCCTTCCCTCCTTCCCTCCCTCCCTCCCTCCTTCCCTCCTTCCCTACCTCCCTACCTCCCTCCCTCCTTCCCTCTTTCCCTCCTTCCAGACAGACACAAACATACATCAAAAAGGGCAAACATCTTTTTATTTTGTGATCTCATGTGGCGCCGTTTTTTTTTTTCCAGTCGCGATTCAATCAGTTTATTGGCATGATGGGATTGGGACTTGGCCTACGACAATAAACATTTTCTGGGAACAGACTTCGCTCTTGTTTCGTCGAGCTAGTGTTGGGTTTATTGTTCTTAGTATCGCTATTTTTGTTCTGAGGTTTTATCGTTATTGGTATTATTAGTAGTGTTGTTGTTGCTGCTGTTGTTGTTATTATTAGTGTTGTTATTGTTATTATCATTAGTGTTTTTATTAATCATCATTATTATTATAATTTTTATCATGATTAAGTATTATTATTGTTTATTATTATTATTGTTATTGTCTTGTTTATTATTATTATTATTATTATTATTATTGTTATTGTTATTGTTATTACTGTTATTATTATGATTATTATTCGAGTTGTTGAATATAGCCTTTATGGAAAGTTTCCTTATCATTACTTCTCTTGAATTGATGTTATATTTTGTCGTTTTCTTCTAGGTTCTACTATTATTATTTTGTGATTATCTAACGTTCATGATTTTGTCATCATGTTTGTTTTTTGGTGGAGAGGAGGAGAGGAAGAAGAAGAAGAAGAAGAAGAAGAAGAAGAAGAAGAAGAAGAAGAAGAAGAAGAAGAAGAAGAAGAAGAAGAAAAAAGGAGGAGGGATGAAAGGAGGTGTAGGCTTAATGCGTCCGAATCCTTCCCGAGTAGTCTACGTTACGAGGGGAATTGGCCGGCGTATAATAACCCACGAATGAAGGGTTGGGGGACACGCACGCACGAACGCATACACACGCTAGAGCATTAATATTTTGATGGATGGCGGTCATTTTTCGTCGTTACGGAGCGAGGCGGCGGCGTAATGCCATGTTGCACCACGCTCTGTTGACTTACTAGACGCGCGCATGCAACTTGCTAGAATGTATACCTGAGAAGCACTATAGGAAGAAGAATACAACATATAATGATGGATAAATAATAATTGAATAGAAATGGAATAATGATAACTGAAAGATTGTAGGTTCATATAAGGATAGATAAATAATGATTGAATAGAAATAAAATAATAATAACTGAATGACTGTAGGTTCAGTGCGTCGTGTACAGGACGGTGTTATTGACAGGCATAGATGATAGTGGGTATTATATAAGTAATAATATTGTGCAATTTGTAAACATGCTACGAGTGATGGGAAAGAAACACACGCACACATTTAATATGTAAAAAGACGCATTTCACATATAGAAATCAAGCGCTTGAAATGCCGAATCTTAAATAATGCGCTGAAGAATACTCCCTTCCTCACCTATGTTTGAATTTTGCAAACACATGGATGGTGAAAAAAATATTTTGATGGTGAACTAAAGAAATTATGATCTGCAATATGGAAAAAGAACGTTCGTTCAGAAGGGGAAGGAGAGGGAGAAGGAGAAGGAGAGAGTAAGGGAGGAGTTGGAGAGAGAGAAAGAGAGGGAGAAGGAAAGAGAGTGGGATACAGAGAGAGAGAGGAAGGAAGAAAGGTCCGACCTTGACGGTATCCTTCCTCCTCAGAAGGATGCCCCGGGTACCTGGAGTCGAATTCCTCATCATAGAACCACGTAGATTGTATCTTTTTTCATATACATATATATATATTTTTAAAGACCATGGGATTTGGGTACGAAAACTCTTACTTGTCTTGCCTCGCGCGCTACCGGCTATTGTGGCAGTAGTCCCCAAGGTGCCTTCGCCTAGGCCTAAAATGCCCTAGGCCTGTAGGAAATTTTATCCGGGATTAGCTTCTCATTCGCGGGCTTCCGTTTAGGATATATTTATTTTTAATCTAAAAAGATCGGTCAAGGTCAGGGTACCAGTCGTTTTAGGCTTGTAAGGGTAGGACTCTTACTTCCCTGCTTGCTTTCTTCTTCATATTTATGTATATCATATCAATGTATACCTATATGTATA
>BOPN01006242.1:7500-13959 GCA_017312705.2 Penaeus japonicus
TATCTATTAAGTTTTATTGGTAGTGCTACTATTTGCTACAACTACTACTACTACAATTACTACTACTACTACTACAATTACTTTACTACTACTACAATTACTATACTACTACTACTACATTTACTACTACTACAATTACTACTACTACTACTACAATTACTTTACTACTACTACAATTACTATACTACTACTACTACATTTACTACTACTACAATTACTATGCTACTACTACAATTACTATACTACTACTACTACATTTACTACTACTACAATTACTACTACTACTACAATAACTACTACTACAATTACTACTACTACTACTACAATTACTATTACTACTATTACTGATGTTGCTGCTACAATTACTACTGCTACAACAACTACTACTACAGCGACTACTCTAACGAATGCTATTGCTATTAGAGGCTGTTTGGATGGGCTATCCCTCTTCCATTTGCTCTGCTGTTACTGACCAATGGAATGGCCTATAAACTAATGGTCACAGTAAGTCGCATTAGAATGAGTGCAGAATGCAATATAACGCAATGCTCTAGGATATGTAACAAATAAATAAAGGTGTATAAAGGACTAGAACTATTCATATCGAGAAGTAATACTATCGTCACCACTATCATGTGATTATATGATTAGAATAATTTCGTTATTAATACCTGTTTTTCTGTGTTTGTGTTTTCCCTCTCATGGTTTTCCTCCTCCGTGAGCAATTGCAACTCACAATTCCCCCTCTTACTAACTCGTCATTCTGCGCTGATATGAAATTAATGTTCCTGCTCTTGTCAGCTGACGTTTCCTCTCTTCTGAAAGTTTGATTTTCCAACTCTGTTATTGAAATAAAAGATTGAACTCCATTGCAGGAATTTGTTTCCCGTGTTCATCTTTTTTTTTTTTTTCATTATATTGTTCGTAAGTTCGGATTTAGTACGGTGTCATTGCAATGTGCAATGTGATGATGCAAATAGAATTGAACAGGGGATTTATGTTGTCTCAGTGCAATAGACGGATGATTAATTGTACAATGTATTGCAAGATTTGACTCTTGCTTTGAGGCAATTTTAAAGACCGGCCATTTGCAAGACGTCATTGGAACACTTCCTTTCTGATTTAACTTTTGAGAAACAGTATGTAGAAAAAAACGGTTGTAATTAAATTAGCAATGCTATTGGTAATAACTATAACAATTGTAATAGGGATATTAACAATGTCATTCTGATGAGGATGATGATTATGATATGATGTAGTTGTGGTGACGATACTGTGATGTAGAGGTGATACTGGAAATGATAATAATAATAATAATTGTTTCAGTATTAATTTGCAATACATCTTTCGCTCATTGATATACGAAGAGAAAAAGCGAGCGAGAGAGAGAGAGAGAGAGAGAGAGAGAGAGAGAGAGAGAGAGAGAGAGAGAGAGAGAGAGAGAGAGAGAGAGAGAGAGAGAGAGAGAGATCCGTTCCTCATCTCTGTCGGCTGCAATGATACATCAATACTAAAGATCTTGAACATCAAAGATGCAACCCGTGTTTCGTGTTTATTTATTTATTTTTTTGCGTGTTCATTATATTTTTATTTCCCTTAACTTGCTCTATATTTCCATATGCAACTCTGACAGCCGTTCTCTTGCATTATGCAATTGCTCTCTTCATGAAATTTTTATTTTTGTCGAACATAAACCTTTTCTATTCGTATATCTGAAAATCAAAATATCTTGCTTACACATCGACAAACTGATAAAGTATATGTCTATTATTCCTGCCCATTTCAAATCCATATTATTCGTGTTTATACAGTATCTCATCTATTACATTTTGTAACATAATCTAAAGACATGCTGTAAATACGGTTGTTTTCTCTTTAACTTCGTGAACCTCCTTTAATTCTTTTCATTCCAGGTCTGCGGGACTATTTACGTCTCACTGCGTCGTTATTCGACTATTAAAACGTAATGATGTGTTATCTTCAGGTTCTTTGTTCAAGACTCACGAGCGACGGTCGCGTAGCCTTCAGTGCGCACTTGTAGTCTCTCTCCGTCTTTCGGATTTTTCCTGTTTGTTTCCTCTCTGTCTCTCTCTCTCTCTCTCTCTCTCTCTCTAAATATATATATATATATATATATATATATATATATATATATATATATATATATATATATATATATATTTAGAGAGAAAGAGAGAGAGAGAGAGAGAGAGAGAGAGAGAGAGAGAGAGAGAGAGAGAGAGAGAGCGAGAGAGAAAGAGATAGAGAGAGAGAGAGAGAGAGAGAGAGAGAGAGAGAGAGAGAGAGAGAGAGAGAGAGAGAGAGAGAGAGAGAGAGCGAGAGAGAGAGAGAGAGACCGAGAGACCGAGGGAGACCGAGAGACCGAGGGAGACCGAGAGAGAAAGAGTTAGATAGATAGATAGATAGATAAAGAGAGAGAGTGAGAGAGAGAGAGAGAGAGAGAGAGAGAGAGAGAGAGAGAGAGAGAGAGAGAGAGAGAGAGAGAGAGAGAGAGAGAGAGAGAGAGAGAGAGAGAGAGAGAGAGAGAGAGAGAGAGAGAGAGAGAGAGAGAGAGAGAGAGAGAGAGAGAGAGAGAGAGAGAGAGAGAGAGAGAGAGAGAGAGAGAGAGAGAGAGAGAGAGAGAGAGAGAGAGAGAGAGAGAGAACGAGAAACAACAAGAAAGAGAGAGAAGGAAAGAAAGAAAGAAAGAAAAATAAAGCGAACGAACCCAAAGCGGAAATCTACAAGTGGCGAAACCTCACGAAATGGAAAAATTATCCAAGAAAACATTCCTTCCTCGCCAAAGACCCTGTTCTCTCATTTCTTCCCCTCACGCAGATTAAGCTATATTCGGGAAATTCGCATAACCATCTCTGGGGAGAAGGGAATAAAGGGAGGAGGAAGGAGAGAGAGAGGGGGAGGGGATAGAGGGGGCAGGAGGGAGAGAGAGAGGGGGAGGGGATAGAGGGATAGAGGGGGGAGGTGGGAGAGAGAGGGGGGGTAGAGGGGGAGGAGAGAGAGGGGAGGGAGGGATGGAGGGATAGAGGGGGAGGTGGAAGAGAGAGGGGATAGAGGGATAGAGGGGGGAGGTGGGAGAGAGAGGGGGAGGTGGGAGAGAGAGGGGGGAGGTGGGAGAGAGAGGGGGGAGGTGGGAGAGAGAGGGGGGAGGTGGGGGAGAGAGAGAGGGGGAGGGGATAGAGGGAGGAGGAGGGAGAGAGAGAGGAGAGAGGGGATAGAGGGGGTGGAGGGAGGGAGAGGGGGAAGGTGATAAAGGGGGAGGGAGAGATAGGGGGAGGGGGGTAGAGGGAGGCGGAGGGAGAGAGGGAGAAGGAGAGAGGGGATAGAGGGGGGAGGAGGGAGGGAGAGGGGAAGGTGATAAAGGGGGAGGGAGAGATAGGGGGAGGGGGATAGAGGGAGTAGGAGGGAGAGAGGGAGAAGGAGAGAGGGGATAGAGGGGGAGGGGTGAGAGGGAAATAAAGCTTTCCTGTATAGCATCTGGGATCTTGATAATGTAATCTCGCACACACCAGGGCTCAAGTTACATTCCTTAGATTATATCTGGTTGGCAATTGATGTAGGTTGCAGTGCATTTGAAGTTTTTTTTTTCTCCTCCTTAATATTGCAAATGAGAAACTGGGAAAGGCAAGGCAAGTAATTGGGTAAAAACTTGGTATCAAATCCTTGTCTAAGAATATGAAGATGTTGCAACATCATTATCAGACGAGAGATCATGCATGTTCCATCTCTAATGATTCGTGTATAAAGGATGATGATTGGGATGTTGGTGATGAGGGTGGTGCTAGTGATGATCGTGATGGTGATGATAATGATGTTGATGATGATGATGATGATGATGGTGATGATGGGCATGGTTATAGTGATGATTATGTTGATGGTGATGATGCTCATGAGGATGGTGATAGTAATGATAATGATATTGATGATGATGATGGGCATGGTTATAGTGATGATTATGTTGATGGTGATGATGCTCAGGGTTATAGTGATAATGATTATGTTGATGATGGTGATGATGATGGTGATGATAAGATAATGATGACAATGATAATGATGATAATGATAATGATATGATAGTGATATGGTGATGATAATGATAATGATATGATAGTGATATGATAATGATAATGATGGCACTAATGATAATAAAGATGATAACAATAGTGATATTAATAATAACGATGATAAAAATGACAATGATAACAAAATAACCGTAATAATAAAACCAACAATAACAACAAAAACAAAAACAAAAACAACATGACTACGACGGCAAAAAAAAAAAAAAAAAAAAAACAGAAAACACGATACTCCTCTTAGATCTTACGCAAAAAAAAAAAAAAAAATCGGAGAAAGTAAAAGTGCGTAGAATGCTACTACAATCACCGCCTCCCATATCCACGAATGAATAAAACTAGCAACTAATAATAATAAAAATAAATAATAATGATATTATTACTAATAACAAAACGAAAAACAAAAAAGAATCGAAACCCTCTCTAATCTTACGCAAAATTAAATAACAACGATAACAAAAAAAAGTCGGAGAAAGTAAAAACGCCAAGTCATAAGGCGCGACGACCACACGTCCCCCCCTCCCCCTCCCTCCCCCCCTCCCCCCCAATACGAGAGCTTCACCCGAGGCGAGGCTTCGAAAGGGAAAGTCTCCGGATGATGGAGGTAATGCGACCCTAGGGGAAGGGGGAGGAGGGGGAGGGGGAGGAGGGAAGGGAGGGAGATTCTTTGGGTTGTTGCGCCGAGGTTGGTTTGGGTCGTGTGGGTGGAGGGGGTTGTGTAGAGTTGGGGGGAAAGGATGGGTGAATGTACGGTTGAGGGGAGAGGGAGGGTGGAAGAGTGGGCGGGGTGAGTCTGTGGGTGGGCGTGGGAGATGTTTTTTTTGTGTGTGGATAGGTGTGTGGGTGGGTGTGGAGGTTGGGGTAACGGGTGGGTAGGTGGAGAGGGAAGTGGATGTGTAGTTTTATGGATGGGGAAGAGAGGTGGAGATAAGTGGTTGAGTGTTTAGAATAGACAGAAGTGCCATCTAATAAGTGTGCGTAGGAGGGGTGGGGTGGGTAATTACATAACCGTATTGCTATTTGTTATCATATCTACATTCATTACCATAAATCTTATAGCAACAAAAAAATAAAATTATTGTCGTAACAATTACCATTAACAACACAATGCATGTCTTATTAATCTTCATCATCACTACACCCCCCCCCCCCCCTCCTTTCGTAATTCTTAATTCTAGAAATAGAAAAACTCAACCCCAGCCATGAAAAAAAAAATCCTCATCGTTATAAAAGAAGATAAAACAAGGGAAAAAATATGTTAATTTTCCTCGAAAAAGACAGGGAAAAGAATATGAAAAGACGAAAGAAAAATACGTGAAACGAATGATAAAGATATAAAAACGATGAATTCCAGGAAATCAAGATGAAACACATGAAAAGACAAAGGAAAATACCAAAGAGAGAGAGAGAGAGAGAGAGAGAGAGAGAGAGAGAGAAAGAAAGAAAGAGAGAGAGAGAGAGAGAGAGAGAGAGAGAGAGAGAGAGAGAGAGAGAGAGAGAGAGAGAGAAAGAGAGAAAGAGAGAAAGAGAGAAAGAGAGAGAGAGAGAGAGATAGAGACAGAGACAGAGACAGAGACATAGACAGAGACAGACACAGAGAAAGAGAAAGAGAGAGAGAGGGAGAAGACGAAAAGACAAAACTAAAAAATAAAAGAAAATAAATAATAATTAGATGAAAAAAGCGTCCTTATTATCCTAAGCCTCTTTTACGGCCGACAAACAACTAATTACGTGTGCGGCCTCGAGTCCCTCTTAGATGACTTCAATCAAACAGTCTTAACGATGTAATTAAGGGAACGAAGTCGACGCAGAGGAGGTAAGGGCATGTCCCTAGCACGGGGGGTGGGGGGAGGGGGGGTAAATAGCTGGCCAGATGGTTTTTCTTGTTTCAGATCTTTTTTTTTTTTTTTTTTTTTTTTTTTTTTTTTTTTTTTTTTTAAGGGCGTGGGTGATTCTATCGGCTAACAGGTGATTATGCGGTTTAAATTATTTAAGATAGACGATGGCTTCTGAATACGCAAGTGAATCAAAGGGCAAACAGCTGCCGAAAAAAAAGCCTTTCAGGTTTTAGATAGAAAGGTTCTAAAGGGAAAAAGGTGGCCAAATGGTTTTGAGGTTTTAGAAAGTGGGTTTTATGGGTGGAAAACTGATTGAGTTTCAGGTGGGATAAGATTCCAGGTGATGTGCGTCACAGTTGGTTCTATGGACGATAATAGTTTGGAGTTATAGGTTAAGTGAGTTGCTGCACCATTGCATAATTGCAGGTGTCGCAAGAATCATCATCACATTACCACAATGAAAATCCCTACTGTCACTTCACATTAATCAACACCACAAATGAACAACCACACCAACACCCAAAAAA
>BOPN01006242.1:14059-16559 GCA_017312705.2 Penaeus japonicus
TTTCGGCTCAACAGGACTATTCAACCTCGGAAATAACTCTTACGTAATTTCCAAATACTGATAAAATCCTATTTGATCTGTAATTAGATCTCTCTTATAGCGGTGCGCGATGAAAAACGAGAAAGACATAAGATGTAAGATGGTACACAATGAACGTTCAGATAAGGTACGTGGAGGTGCCGGTTGGTGCGCGGGGAGGGTACACAGGCAGGCCGTTGCAGGGTCTGTCCGTTCGAAAGGGTGCTTCTTTGAATCGTAAGTTTTATTTGGCTACTGCAGAAGTTGGGATTACGTATATCTATATATCTATATCTATCTATCTATCTATCTATCTAGATATATATACTTATATATATACATATATGTGGGTGTGTGGTGTGTGTGGTGTGTGTGTGTGTGTGGGTGTGAGTTTGAGTGTGAGTGTGAGCGTGTGAGTGAGTGTGTGTGTGTGTGTGTGTGTTTGTACAATACCTATGGATGTAAATGGAGATTTCTCCTTCACACACACATACACATACACATACACACACACACACACACACACACACACACACACATATATATATATATACATACATATATATATGATATATATAGGTAGGTATATCTATGAAAAGTGAAAAGTGAAAAGATCGTTTTGTAGTTCCAGTCGTTCCGAGGGACGCCGCACAGATGGCGCTCACGTGCCAAGAAAGAGTCATGTGAGAGCAGCGAATTTCGTAACGCTGGACATGGCTGAATACAAAGTGCAAAGATGAATACGAATTCTTTTTTTTAAATAATTAGCATGACGTTAGACGATTTCTCCGTCCCTTACAATATATCTCCCTCATAACAAACGCCAGTACACACAAAACAGCGAGTGAGATTTCAAGATAAGTCACACGACAACGAAGCAAAACAAAACAAAAACAAAAAATGGCGTTATGATTTTCAGCACCAGAAACCGCCTGAGCTAACGTGGCAACACATGACTTCATTTAAATATGGTCACACAATCCCCGCACGCCTGAAGGTCACACGAACTCCTTGCTCGAGGCTTTAAGCAGATCATGTGATCACTTTTGCCCGCGGCATTTGGGCTTAGGTTAGATGAAATGTCTTTGCCGATTCTGCCGGGGTCACGTGTTGCGCTGGCTATGGGTGTCGCACACGCACGCTCATCTATCTATCTATCTATCTATCTATCTATCTATATATATATATATATACATATATGTATATATAAATGTATATCTATATATATCCATATATCTATCTATCTTTCTATCTATCTATCTCTCTTTCTATCTATCTCTCTATCTATCTATCTACAGTGTGTGTATATATATATATATATATATATATATATATATATATATATATATATATATATATATATATATGTGTGTGTGTGTGTGTGTGTGTGTGTATGTGTGTGTGTGTGTGTGTTTGTGTGTGTGTGTTTGCGTGTGTGTGCTTGTGTGTGTGTTTGTGTTTGTGTGTGTTTGCGTGTGTGTGTGTGTGTGTGTGTTGTGTGTGTGTGTTTGTGTGTGTGTGTATGTTTGTATTTGTGTGTGTGTTTGTATTTGTGTTTGTGTTTGTGTGTGTGTAGATGAAGAAAGGCAGGAGTGTGTGTGTGTGTTCGCGTATGTGTTATACCGATAATCCAGACAGGGGATACACGCAAACAGACATAGATATATACTTACATGTTTGTTTGTATCTGTGTATGCTAATATATGCATACCTATAATGCCTTATCTGCATAAACATATACACTAACACATCTATTAACGCGTTCATACACGCCTCACAAATTTCCACAAAAGTTTTCGTCTCACTATTGTTTTTGCTGAAGTGAAAGAGGAAATGAATACAAACTGAACACAAACACAAACACGAGATTAATTATAATTATATTTACAGAAGTACCAAGCCATGAGCATAACAAGGTCTTCACATCGATCACCTCATGGCATTCAGAATCACATTCTCTCATCTCATGGAAAAAAAAACTTTTTATACTGAATACCTATTGCACAAAATGCCATTATCTCATCCCATGTGAAGGGAAAAACAACTCTATATGCCGAATGCCTATTGCACAAAGACTATAAGAAAACACACAAAGGTCAGAACTTAAGAGAGGGGACTAGAGAGAGGCCTTTGACCATAGGATTGTGTATTTAGGATTTCCTGTTCAAATAGAAATTGCAAACAAGTGGTTAAGCCAAGAATGAGCATTATCTTTTTTTCTGCAAGTTGCATAGCGTTTTAGCTGAACTAATGAATTGCCTCAACAGATAGATATAGTGATAATGATGACTTATAATGAACCCAATTAACATTATCATTATCATTATTACCATTATCATAAGGTAAGGATTGTTAACACTAAAGCATCATGTCATTATTGCTATAGACATAATTAATGTACTTGTTTCTATCCTTGTTCTTATCATTGTTACAATTATTTTCGGTTTTACTATCATTATTGCAATCATAATCATATCTTCAT